>JACEGR010000370.1:0-284440 GCA_014170235.1 Listronotus bonariensis | reverse complement strand
TGCAAAATTTTGTTGCTGGTGTTGACAATGACAAGTAACAAATAATGGATGACGTTTTCAAATTATTTTCGATATTAAAAACGATTTATACGAAAGTGTTGGATAAAATTTTGTATTAGACACGTAGAGTTATTACATATGAAGTCACTTAAGAAAATTACCTCTCTCGCCCTTCCGGGCTCGAGAGTTAAACTTTTCTTGCGTGACTTATATGTAATATAACTCACTTATCTAATAAATAACTATTATCCAACACTTACATATAATATCTACATAATTGATCAGATTTTGAGGATATAAAGTGTACTATAAGTCACTAGTGAGCTAAAGTACCCTTTAGCTCACTAGTGAGTTATAGACAAATACAAAATTTTGTTGCTGGTGTTGACAATGACAAGTAACAAATAATGGATGACGTTTTCAAATTATTTTCGATATTAAAAACGATTTATACGAAAGTGTTGGATAAAATTTTGTATTAGACACGTGAGTTATTACATATAAGTCACTTAAGAAAATTACCTCCTCGCCCTTCGGGCTCGAGAGTTAAACTTTTCTTGCGTGACTTATATGTAATATAACTCACTTATCTAATAAATAACTAATCTTTTAAAAATCTTTAAAAAATACCACATTAAGTACATCCAACTTTATTAACAGGAATTTTGGCAGTTTTTAAAGTGCCACTGTCGGGTTTAAAACTAGCTTTTAGTTTTCGACCTTTTGTTTTGCTGGTTGAAATTATAACAAAGTTATAATTGGTAGTGGACTGTATTTATTTCTGCTATTTGGTACAATGTTGTATTTTCACTGAAGTTGGGTAAAACCCATAAAATGATATAAAGGTAATGATTGAAAGCTAACCGCTTTGATGCTCTTCAAATGAGTTACGCAAAAGAACTGTTATAAAATACTGATTGAAAGCTAAACCGCTTTTATGTTTTAACTAATGAGTTACAAAAGAGCCTCTTCGTCTTACCGGCTTACCCACTTCTATATAAAAAAATACCGGAAGTACGTCATTCGAACAAATGTCAAAATGGCTGAAAAGAAGTGCAACCTGTTGCACAGCTGTATGTGTTTGTGGTTGCCTATCAGTAGGCATATTTAAATAATTTAAATTAAGAAATGAAGTTAAAGTATCCAACATACCGGCCCCCTTGAAAGGGTTAACTTTCAAAATTAAAATATAATGAAATTATATTTAACATGAAATAAGTTGAGAAGTGTATTTAAATAAATGCAAAACCTATTAGATAGGATAAAATCATATTAATATTCTATCATAACCTTAAGCTAATGTTACATACATGAATGCAAGAACAAAATAAATATTCTTAAATCTAATAAACAATGAACTTAAGACTAATACAAAGATGTAATGAATAATCAAATTGACATAAGTCAATTAACGAGTTGTCTAAAATCGCTTTAGACATCTTTAAGTATTAATTGGTAACGCGCACACTCTTGTTACCGGACGTTTCACTATACCACTATTTGTTTTTATCTCGACAACGCGAACTATATCGTCACTGCCCGGGTATACTTTAGTTATACGGACCCATTTTCCAACATAACGGGGCTGAATTTTCTTCTTTTAATAAAACTAAAGTCCCTACTGCTAAATTAGGAAAGTCTTTATTCCATTTAGCGCGCTCTTGTAAGGTGGTCAAATACTGTTTTGACCAGCGTTGCCAGAAATGTTGTACTTGCTGCTGAAGGCGTTTAAAATGATTTAGACGGTTTTCAGGTATTGCTTTCACATCATTTTGAGGCAAAGCTAGTAATGGCTCACCAATAAGAAAGTGCGCAGGCGTTAAAACACAAAGATCATTGGGATCACTTGAAAGTGGCAATAAGGGTCTGGAGTTTAAGACTGCCTCGATCTGGGTAAATACAGTTAATAATGCCTCATAAGTTAAATGAGAATTACCAACTATTCGCTTAAGGTGATATTTAGCAGACTTTACGCATGCCTCCCATAGGCCTCCAAAATTAGGTCCATATGGTGGTGAGAAGTGCCAAGTAATGCTATGGGCTAATAAAAATTCTGTGAAAACTGATTCTTTTTAATTCGAGTAAGAACTAATTTAATTTCTTTTTCTGCACCAACCAGGTTGGTACCATTGTCTGAGTACATGTGCGAAGGAATGCCTCTTCTTGAGACAAATCTCTTTAAACAATTTAAAAAACATTCTGAGGATAGGTCTCCAGCTACCTCCAAATGAGCAGCCTTGGTAGTAAAACATACAAAAATGCATAAATAGCATTTAACAAATGTTCTGTTTTTTGACTTTCCGTCCTTGACCATAAAAGGTCCTGCATAATCTACACCAGTAATAAGAAATGGGCGTTGTTCTGTTACACGTGACCTTGGAAGATCACCCATTTGGTACGAAGAAGACATCGGATTAACCTTGAAACATGTTACGCATTTTCGAAGAATTTTTGGACAGTGCTTTTGCCATTAATAGGCCAGAATTTTAGTCGAACTGAGGACAAAGTAGCTTGTGCACCTGCATGCAAGTGTCTGAAATGTTCATAAAGAATAATAAGTTTGGTAAAATGTGCTTGGCTAGGTAAAAGTATAGGATGTTTCCTATCATAAGGAAAATCGGAATGTTTTAATCGACCACCGACACGAATTAAACCGTCAGGGTCCAAAAATGGATTTAAACGTATGATCTGGACTTTTGGATGAGATTGAGTTTGAAGTTTTAAGAGATTCTATTTCGTTCGGAAAATAATGCGACTGCACTATTCTGCAAAGTGCAATTAAAGCTTTGCTTATTTCGATATTTGTGAGGGATCCTAAAAGTCTGGAATCGATATTTTTGTTTGAGAATTTTTTATGAATCGTAGGCAATATGCCATAATTCTTAACAGTTTAGAAAACGAAGAATAATTTTCTATAAATGAAATGTCAGTAACTTGTGTAAGTAATGATATTTTGCTTGATTTTAACTCAGGAATGTCTGATGGATATTTTATATTAAATTGAGGCCAGCTTTCTTGAGAAAGCAATAGGAATGGGGGTCCTTGCCACCAAATATTAAAAGTTTTTAATTTTTCTGGATCGATGCCTCTTGAAATAACATCAGCAGGGTTGTCTTCCGAGCTAACATGATGCCACTGTTTTGGTTTTGTTGTTTGCTGAATTTCTGAGATTCTATTCGCAACAAAAGTGTTTAGTTGATTTGGTTGGCAATGAATCCATGACAAGACTATAGTCGAATCTGTCCAATAGAATGAATTGTTAATATTAATTTTAAGACAAGTTACAAGTTTTTGCATTAGTCTGGCGAGTAAAAGGGCTGCAGAGAGTTCTAAGCGTGGCAAAGTTAAGGTTTTTAACGGTGCAACGCGTGACTTTGCACAAATTAGAGAGACCTTGATTCGGCCTTCGGAATCAGTAGAACGAAGATAGCAACAAGCGCCGTATGCTTTCTGTGAAGCATCACTGAAGCCATGCAAGTCTATAAGAATAGGATTTAAAGGAATGATATGTCTGGGAATCTCTATTTCATTAATAGATGGAAGTTGATTACAGAATTGAAGCCACTTATTGTGAAGATCTAATGGTATACTTTCGTCCCAATTAAGACCTAATTGCCATACTAATTTGGAGCATGATTTTTAGCTTTTTTATTATACAAGGTCGTCCCATAAGACCCAAAGGATCAACAATATTTGAGCTATACGGCTAAGATAGATCGTTTGTGATGCAGAAGTGATTATTCAGGGCATGCAGATACGGCATTCTTGACGAATATCCTTTTGGGCAGAGACCAGGTAGGACCTGGAGTTTTAATGAGGGTCTTTTCTTTGTCACAAACATGACTGTTACAGATTCTAAAGCATGCTTGTTTCTGGGAATGTCGCTTAAAAGATCATCAGATGGCGCAAGCTCAAATTTACGCATTTGGCTGAAAACCAGCCAGCCAGGATAGAAGTACAGGACTAAGTTCAGAGATATAGGTTTTTACCCTCTTCCAGTGTTTCTGAGACCAGCAAGTAAATCATCAACGTAGAAGGAAGATGATATTACATTGCAAGCATGGGAAATTTAGACTTATTTTCTACTGCAATTTGCCTTAAACATCTTATGGCCAGAAATGCTGCCGAGGAAGTACCGTATGTAACAGTATTTAATTGGTAATGTTGCAATTTTTTGTGTTGGGTCACTTCGCCATAATATTTTTTGCAAACAGCGTTGACTTTCTTGTACCATAACGCACCTATACATTTTCTCTATGTCTGCCGTAAAAACAAAGTTATGGGTTCGAAACCGAATGACTATGTCCATTAAGTCATCTTGAATTTTTGGGCCAATTTTAAGGGTATCGTTAAGTGAAAGACCACTATCAGTTTTAGTTGAGCCGTCAAAGACGACACGAAGCTTGGTTGTAGAAGAGGATTCTTTGAGAACACCATGATGGGGCAAATATAATTCTTTGCCATGATAATTTGTGTGATTTGAGCTAAGTTTGGACATGTGCCCGAGATCTTGATATTCTGACATGAATAAATTATATTGTTTTCTTAAGTTGGGGTTCTGATTTAACCTTTTTTCCGTAGAATAGAAACGTTTTAATGCGGTATCAAAAGAACTACCTAACTCCTGTATATTAGCTTTTAATGGCAAGCTGACTATGAATTTTCCTGTAACATCTCGAGAGGTTGTCTGAATAAAATGTTCCTCACATTCATTCTCTTCTTGAGAATTGAAAGCTTTATTCTGGATTTCTTCTACCTGCCAGAATTTTTCTAACTGTTTTTGAATGACAGTGTTATCGGAAGGACTGATCGATAGATTGCAAATAGAAGAATTATATTGATTTAAGGGAATAGGGCCTGAGACTACCCATCCCAGTGTGGTTTTTTGTAGAACTGTGCTACTGTTTGATAATGATATTTGTCCAACACAAAGAAGTTTCCAAAAGATTGACGCACCTATAAGAAGATCAATAGGGCTAGATTTATTGAAATGCTTGTCAGCTAGAACAATATTTGAAGGGATTTGCAAGCTCTTTGTGTCAAAGGAAGTATGAGGTAAATTGTTGGTTATTTTATTTGTCACTAAAAATGGGACATCTTGGAGACTAAAAGAATTTAGCGTAGATTTTAAGTTTACTGAAGTGCTAGTAAAGATTTTAGTTACATTGTTACCAAAACCCTGAACTGAATGTGAGATATTCTTTGAAGGTAAATTTAACTTGTTAAACAATTCCTTGGTCATGAAGTTTGACTGTGAACAATTGTCGAGCAAAGCTCTACACAAGTGTGACTTACCATTTGAATCGAATACTAAAATACTGGCAGTTGCTAGCAAAATATAACCTTGATTGTCATTATTATTTACCACCGAAAGTGCTTGAGAATTTTCAGTTTGGTTAACATTGCTAGTGTTGCTATTATTTTCTGATGTTAATGATTGACTATTACCTTGGACTTGAACCTGCTTACTGTGTTCACTATTGTCTGAATGATTTGATAAAATGCAATAAAGTGTTGTGCCGCAAAGAGCATTTTTTACATGAATATGTACTTTTACAGTCTTTTGATATGTGCCCTGTACGCAGGCAATTAGTACAGGCATGCAGTTGTCGAACTTTGTTTAACCTGTCTTGAGGTGATAATTTTAAAAAATTACTACAAGTAAATATTTTGTGATGTTCTTTACATATAATGCATGACGAAAGATTTCTTTGGGTGTTTGTTAAGAAGTTTGAACTTTTAGGCTCGTGTTTTGATTTATAATTATTGTTTTTGTTTAGGTAGACAAATACTTTCAAGAATTTGACATTTATTGTTTAAAAATAAAAATAAATCATCCAACGTGGGTGTGTCAGTGGGTAATTTTAAAGAAAACGTCACTCCCACTCTCTTCTAGTATGAGAATCTAATTTAGAAGATAACTGATATATTATGATTGTGTCCTAGGACTTAACTGGAAGGCCTAAAGACTCGAGAGCCCTTAAGTGCTGTGTTGAAATGTCAATTATATTTCTAAGTGAATATATGTGACTCTTTTGTAATTGGTTCAAGTTCAAAAATAGCCTTTAAGTGTGTTTGTATAATTGCTTTTTTGTTTTCATATCTTTTTTGATAAGATGTTCCAAGCAACTTCATAGTTTGCTTCAGAAACTTCTAGAGAATTAAGTAAGCTTGCAGCTTCACCTTTCAGACATGATTTTAAGTACCAAAATTTCTCGACTTTGCTTAGTGTTTTACTATCATGAATAAGTGGAAGCCTACTCATGGTTCCTGCAAAACACCGTCTGGTATCTGCAATTTTGGCAAAAATCAGGTGTTTAAGTTTAGGTAAGTTGGCATTAATATTGGGAGAATGTAAACTTGTTATGGGATTATTTTGTTTTGATATGTTCACTAAATATTTATCTATCATCTGCAACCCAACGCTCCTGTGACTTTAAAAACTCATCCTCAAATTTTAATAATATTGAGAATGGTCCTTGTTTTTGTCCATAAAATTCAAGTCCCCCTTGCACACTGGCAAACTCACCCCACAGTAATTGGACTTTCTCGCAGTTGCCAGATTGTAGCTCAGTATATCGTTGCTTGGAGTTCTGAAAAACTACCAATAAAATCAGGAAGAAGCGCACGACAAAGCACTAAAAATGAGGTTACGAGACTGAGTTAGAGATGTCTTTATTTTTCTGCTAGCTTTTTCTTCCTCAGCTCATTTTTGATTATTGGAATAGGTAAAACAGATGACAATTAAAACTATTTTATTGAAATGTACTTACCCAGTGGTAACAAATAAAACTCAAATACAATTGTTGTCAATTGACAATGAAAATGATTTTATTATAAAGGGTTTAAATAAACCTTAAATTCAAAACCTGTAAAATTAAATCCAGTATGTGTGATAATAGTTATCAGCCACCTATGCCTGAAAATGTTATGAAAATATCAAAAATCTACCGATTTAAAAATGCAAACAAACAGAACTGTCAAGTTTTAAAATGTAAACAATCACAGAACAGCTGTGAAAAATGATTATCATGCGATTGTGTAGATGGCGCTTCAGCAACAGACAGCAAGTAGGCAACCGTTGTCGGCAAACTAGGTAACTAAAATGTCAATAAATGTCCAATTTTAGCGGGAACTAACTTGACTTGTCGAATCCTGCCTTAGCGCCTTTGGATTGGAAGCTTGATGGAATGCGATTTTGGAAAATTAAATTTTCTACTTACAGTTGGTTGATTGATGTTTTTAGCCTAAATAACCTTTAGCTTGATTTGAAAGGCGAATTTAATTATCGTCTTCTGCTGCAACAAATCTAATGTGATGAATCCGGCTCGAGGGACCATTATGTCGGGTTTTAAAACTAGCTTTCTTAGTTTTCGACTCTTTGTTTCGCTAGTTGAAATTATAACAAAGTTATATTTGGTAGTGGACTGTATTTATTTCTGCTATTTGGTACAATGTTGTATTTTCACTGAAGTTGGGTAAAACCCATAAAGATGATATAAAGTAATGATTGAAAGCTAACCGCTTTGATGCTCTTCAAATGAGTTACGCAAAGAACTGTTATAAAATACTGATTGAAAGCTAACCGCTTTTTGTTTAACTAGATGAGTTACAAAAAACTCTTCGTCTTACCGGCTTACCCCCTTCTATATAAAAAAATACCGGAAGTACGTCATTCGAACAAATGTCAAAATGGCTGAAAAAGAAGTGCAACCTGTTGCACAGCTGTATGTGTTTGTGGTTGCCTATCAGTAGGCATATTTAAATAATTTAAATTAAGAAATGAAGTTAAAGTATCCAACAGCCACCATTTTGGAGTAAGGTAAAGGTATTGACTTTATATTTTAGGGTTATGAAGTACTTGTCAGGCACTTTAGAATGATGCGAACACCACTCTTTCCGCGGTCTTCGAGTAGTGCGGTTCACCGCTTCTACGTAAAAGTCTACATAGACTTCCCGGGTAGGCGGCTGAAGGTGTCGTACGAGCGTTGCTGTACCCTTGGGGATCGAGAAAAGATTCACGCTAAATTGGGGCTTCTTTCTTCTGGGGCTAAGCGCTGTGAGTGAAGATTCCTAAAGCCTGAGGTTTTTACGTTTTGGTGTTGAACACATGGTGTCTTCGTATGGTCGAGGAGGTGCGCATGCCTTGCGGAAAAGCGTCAGTGGTGAAAGTGACGGTTATGCGCGATACCAGTAGCAGCCCTTGGCTTGACAGCCACAATTTATGCATGTTCAGAAGTTCATCGCTGTTGTTGATTGTTTGAAGTGTTTCTTATTCATATGCTAGGAAAGTCTGGGAGTTTCGAGCTCGATTATCCAGATTTTCCACGGACAAAGCCGGGAAAGCTTATAAGCAATAGCTTATATGACCGGAACGGAGAACTAGCGAATTGACTTAGTATCAGAGCCATAAAACAAAGAGATAGATAGAAAGAGATAGATGTGCCACACGACCCCCTTTTTATTTAGTTTTTTTCCTAAGATGGCTGGTGGATATTAACGTTCATACTGTATGTTTATTTTCACTATACCTACATACAGGACTAAGCTGAGACTGTAGATATAATGGAAACTATATCTATTATTTTTTGGTTCATTAAATAAAAATAAAACGCTTTTTTAACCTGAACTGCAAAAACAAGTCGATTTATTATATGATGCCCAAGGCGGCAGTTTATAACTCTATCCGATGACTTTGTGGATACAAGATCAAATAAAAGATCAAAGAGACCGGCGCGACAGAACGCCCTCTACCGCCCCTAATCGCCCTTCGTGCGCTCATTAAGACTCGTAAAAGTGATCAAGCAATCGCGTGCCGTATAAAAACTTAAATTTCAAAGTAGATTACCCGCACCATTCCTTTTTTAAATAAAATTTGGTTGTAAAATAAATAAAGCAAGAATACTTTAGAGTAAGGATGTTTACCGTAACGTAACGTAAGTCAAATGGTTCTCAGCAATGCGAAGAAAAAAACGGTCTAACAGGTGTAGAATACCAACAGATAGAGAATAAATAAATAATTCCGACACGTAAACAGGAGACATACCGCATAGTGCGTCGATATGTGGAAAAATGTTAACATTAATATTTTTATGACTTTCTCTTTCAGCAAAAGTATTTATCCTCTTCTAGTTTATACACTTTGTATGTGTCCCAAATCCGACCCTCTCTGGAATGTTTTCTTATATCAGACATGGCGTCCCCACAACCTCAGCATTCTTGATTCCATTTAAAGAAGAGCTATTCACCTTATTAATGATCCTTTTCTTACAGAAATACTTTCTTCTTTCGCCAATCCTATGATAGGGCTGTAGGTTTATCCCTTTTTTATAGGTACTGCCATAGCTTCTGCTCTGAAAACTTAAACTCAGAGTTTTTTGTTTTTAATATTTTATTTCAAAAATATCAGGTGATGTGCCATTGTTCCGATCTGCTATCACTGTACAAATTTGCAGCCTTACAGGTCTAACGTTACTCGAAGGGTTCACTAGCTCTTCTTTATTTTTTTGTACAAATTATTTTTTAGAATGTGTGTTAATAAAACTTTCAGATCAACAATCAACAAAGAAAGGGTCGTCAAAAAACTGTGGGTTGCGATGATAGACCTCCTAATATTAGGTCTCAAACCTTAACTAATTTTGGTCACAGTAAACAATATTTATGATATATTAAAAAATAAGTTAATTTTTTGACCCAGTCCAATGTGATATACCCTAACTAGAATTTTTAAAAAGTTTAAATGTTGGTGCGGATCAACTACTTACTTCATCGGAATTTTCTTTAAGAAAAAAACAAAAATGATTAAAATCATTAATTATTTATAGTACCTATAAGTTTCAACACGTAAATCGAGTTACATGTTACGTGAATATCTTATTTATTCAATAAAATAAATAACGTATTCCAGGCACATTTTGAAATTTCTAAATAAATAATAAGAAACCGTAAAATCATTAAAATCATTTATACGGCAAACATTTTAAACGTCATGAATAAATTCAAGTTACAAATGAAACATGGAGCAAATGATTTGAATATAAACTATAGGGAGGAGGCACTGTCAACTTGCGTTTTTGATAAACGATAATTAATGATTTATTTCACTTACGAATCGTTGAAAAAAGTTCAAGAGTGAAAGACAATGACTGATTAATGTAAATAAATTATGTTAATAAGAATAAAAATGTTTGTTTTTTTATATTTAAATTTAAAATTATTTATTTCTTTAAACATACATGTATGTATTAGTGTAGAAAACTTCAACAAAAACCATTTCAAAAATACATAATAAAACACTAATAAGTTTACATATGTTAATCTAGTAATACTTCCTACAAATTATTACAATTTAAAAAAATCACTGGCTAAACGACCGCCGGCTGTTCTTGCGGGCCAAGGCAGTTTTTATATCTAGGTATATTAAAACCGCCGAAAATTATAATTAATTTATTATTGCAACGGCGGGTTTTGCCCTTATTTTCTTGATAGAAGGCGCCGTCCGGCAGTTGCTTATAAAAAGTATTTAAATCTGCCGAATAATAGTTAAAGTTAATCTAACATTATTAATTAATTGTTTTAATGGTAAATATTATTTTTATTATTAATCAACAAACAAAAATGAAAATGGGAACACGTTCGACAACTACGAAGATCTTGTCGAAGCCCTTCATAAGTCAAAAAAATATGTATGTACCTACATCCTTTTAGAAAAGAAAAGCCCGAAGGATGTTTAGCGGCAAGAAAAAAAAAAGATCGTTTTATAGAATTAAAACTAGTATTACCAATTAGAGTATGCATGTATTAAGGGTGGAACAAACTCGAGAAAATCTCTGGAAAATGAAAAAACGGTACAAGATAAAAAATACTTCATATATACGGCTTTATTTCTTTAAGCATATTATTAAGGCTTAGCAAATGTATTCAAGTTCTCCCATAGCTGCAGGGTTACGAGTGCTAATCCGTAAGCGATAGGTCCGAGTTTGATTTGGATAGATAAATAAGTTTTTTCCCCTTTTTTTATTTTTTTATTTATAATTTTTAATTTTTATTTTTATTGTTCATGAATTTAATTTTCAGAATAATAATTTTCCACTTTTTAAGAATTTTAGGTAATATTTAATTGCTGATTCTAATGCTGACGATGAACGTCCTGATAAGTTATTTCTCCGCCTTTACAATATTTTTTTTAGTATTTTTTATTGTTGTAAATTATTGGGTCCATGTGACGAAATATTTTTGTAATGTTTTTCTTTAATATAGGCCCTTGATAAAGTGGTAATCCAGCCACGAAACGTTAGGATAAATACAATATTGGTTTTATTTGCCTGTCCCCTTTTCGTTATATTACTCCAATTTGTTTTTTCAAAGGGTGCTATTAACTAAACTACAATATTAAACAATAAAACTAACAAAAACTAAACGCTTACGGCATGCAAAATAAATAATTATTAAGGTTAGATTAGATCCAACAACTAACTTATGCATCGGTCGTGTGGTGGCCGGCAGCCACCAAGACCATTAACAAAAGCAGAATTGAGAAGGTGCTCAGACTAGCGTGTTTGGGGATTACGGGGGCATTCCGTACCACCCCCACAATGGCCATGAGCTACCTATTCTGGTTAGAACCCCCTGACATTAAAGCTAAAGAAGGGGCGATTTAAACTGCTTTTAGACTTAAATCAGGCGGGAGGTGGAAAGATAGATCGTATGGTCATGCGGCGGTACCCAGGGAGGTGGGAGGAAATGATATCTCACGGCCAGAGGGCTCCGATGTCCTACCGAGAATCTACTACTTCCACAGAAAATATAAAATGAAGATCCCGGACAGAAATGAATGGACGGATCATATAAAAGACATTCTCACTCCTAACGGACTTGCCTGCTACACAGAAGGGGCTAAAAATAGGAGTGGGACTGAAGCTAGTGTGTGGAGTGAAAATCCAAGGATGGAGCTAGCCTTCGCCCTTGGAGATCACTCAACAGTAGTTCAAACAGAGGTGTATGCAATCTGGGCTTGTGCCAAATGGTGGATATTGGACAAGCAGTACAGAGGCAAACACCTATATATGCAGTGACTCGAGAACCGCCCTACAACTATTAAGTAGGGTAACAATTGAGTCTAAGCTAGTTAAAGACTCTTAATACATTAGCAGAGTCCAATACGGTCAATGTGGTGTGGGTACCAGGACACACTGGTATCAAAGGAAACGAGGCAGCGGATAGACTGGTGGTAGCGGGCACCAATAACCTAAATCTGCCAGTACCCTGCCCCCGGGCATGTCCGGTGGGGTCCTCAAGCGATGGGCCAAGGATTGGACCAAACGAAAGTTTGAGGAACTACTATCGAAAACAAAGATAATGCATACCAGGACAATGCTTAAAGGTCCCTCTCAGGACCTTGCATCCAGATTACTGGGAATGAGTAGAGCTCAGCTGAGGACTATTGCAGGTCTGATATCTGGAGACTGGTGTACTAAAAACACCTAGCCAGATTGGGTCTGGCAGATAACATCTGTAGGTGCGGAAATGGAAATAAAACCCCTCTCACGTGATTATCGAATGTGGGGGTCTAGAGGGTCCACGAGAGGACATATTTGGAACCTACAAAATTAAATCCAAATCATTAAACCTTGCGACACTGGACCTAGGGCAAATGCTACAGTTGACACATAGCACTGACCTGGGCAAAGTACCGACACTTTAAAGGATATCCATAATCTGCGTACAATGGCCAGCGCCGGCCGAGTGCGCAGCAAATATCTTAAAAAATTAGATTAACTTTAGATATTTTTCGGCGGTTTTTACTAATTTTTTAATTTAAACCTCCGGACGGCTGCTTTTAACGGTAAAATAAGTAAAAACTGCTGGTAATAGCAAATTAATTATAATTTTCGGTGGTTTTCATATACGTAGACATAAAAAATAGATGGTATAATTACGCAACTATTAACCGTAAGAGAGAGACTGCGTTGTGTTATTAAGACATCAGATGTATTTCTTAGGTTATAAGCTAAGTTTCTGTCCGAAAACCTAACAGTTAAGTGTGAGTATTCTTTAATATGTAAAACACAAGAGAAAATATACATAAATGGTATTGTTAAAATTTGTAGTTGCTTAAAAAGTTCTCTACATGAGTCTCTTTAAAATAAAAAAAAATGGTTCTTATAATGCGTTTCTGAAATAAAACAAATATCCTTGACACCTGCTGAATTTTTCCAACAAATTATATAGTAATTTATTGCAGAATAAACCTGTGCGTAACAGTACATTTTTAAAATTTCAATGTTAACCAAATTGGGAAGATTTCGAAAAACGTAACAATTGGTGAATAATCTTGTGCACAAGTTTTCTCTATGTTTAATCCACTTTAACCGTGAGTCCATGTGCAACCCCAACGGATAAGGATAGACCTTTTCCTTAAGTGATTTTTCATTTAGGTCAATGAAAATACTGAAATTTTTAACAGTTGGGGAAAATGTACAGTTTCGGTCTTTGACGCATTTAAACTTAGACCGTTCAGTTAACAATATCTCCGCATACCATCCCCACAATTACTGGCAGCTACAGAAAGTTTCTCAATACTTACCTACCTAGAAAATTGTGTCCAGTATTTTTTCGGTAGACTTACCTGAAAAAAAGTTTTGCGTAAGTACTATATACAAACATTAGATAAAAATTTTAAAAGCAGGGTTGTTTTTACAGGATGTTACAAAGTATTGTTAAGAAAATTTAAGGACAGATTTTACGTCAAAAAATATGAAGAAAAGTTTATAAAAATACGGGTTTCGAATATATTTGTTCTCCCAGGTTTGTTTAAACTTTTTCAAAAGAAAATAAAATTTATAAAAAAATGTAGGCCACTGACTTTTCGGCATGTTTTATATTTGAAAAAAAAGAATAAATTAATTTTAACTGCTTGGACACCCAAAAACATTGGGAAATTTAAAGGAAACCCTTAATATAAGAAAATTTCGTAGTTTATATTATTTAAATTGGTATTCGAAATAATTTAGATTTTTTTTTATTTGTTTCCTATGTTTTCCAAGCTTATATAAATAGGTGGATTTTTTTCTTAAAATTTTACAAGATAGAAAAATCGAAGCTTAAAACGATTTATTTTACCTAGCTTAATTCAAAAAATAGGTAAAACTTGCACAGAAGTAAAGGGTCAAGTGTGGTTAGACATCAAAATAAACAACAACATATTTAATAGATATTTAAACACAAGATGACTTAAAAAAATAGGGTTTCAAATCTGTCTAAAGTTAGTTTGGTGACACAATAACTAAAAAGTTTAGCTAAGGAGTGTCTCTTCAGAAGAAGAAATATGTAATTTCAAATTTTATTTTAAATTTCTTGTTTAATCTTATTATTCATATTGAAATGCACAAACTCTTTAAATTATACTGACACAAAACGGCGTATGAAGAACAAATAAAACTAATAATTTGAGATAAAATAAAATTTGTGCATTTCAATGAATAAAAAATCGCACAAGAAATTTAAAATAAAAATTCAATATATCCCCTTTTAATAAGACACTCTTCAGGTGATGTCAAGTTTACTGTCACATTGCATATATTCATATTAAAATAAATTTTAGTAGGCATTAAAACAAAACACTAATATTGTATAAAAAAACATTAAACTTTTAAAAAAAATTGCACTATCTGCATATTATGTAGTGTTCCAAAAGGAGAACATTCTCTTTATTATAACGATTAAGAACATAATTTTTATTGCAGAAAAATATTTTTAAATACAGACGACTAAAATAGCTTAAATTCGTAAGTTTTTGCAAACATTTACCAATCCGCAACTTCAGTTGTCTACAAAAATAAACAAAACTTTTTGTTAGATTTTTTCCAAATAACTTTTACAAACCCTAAAAGGCTCAATACATAATGACAGACATCTCAAAATCGAGAGCTGTATTTACTTTGCATGAACAAACCTATTGTTTGAATCATCTATCTGTAACGAAATCTTGGAGTATTTTATTAAGAGAAGGATCAGTACAATAAGAAAAAACCGTGTGTATACCTTTCTAAGCTTATCCTTTATCCTTTTTAGTGCAACTAGGCGGAAAAGTGAGGCGCGGTGTCTGCCTTTTGAACATTTAAGCCGGGTCCCGTCTTATGGTTACGTAAAGGAATAAGCTTAATTTACTAAAAGTTCTTTTTTATAGAAAATGTAAACGGATATTTTGGTATTAAAGCTATAGCTAGAATAATTAATTCATTTATATTAGACCATATTATTCTTAGTTCAGTTAGCTAGCAGAATATTCAGGAATTTTTAGCTGCTAATAAATTAACCGTAGAAAAGTAATGGAAATTTTTTACGAGTGGGAGGTTCAGTGGCGTAGTGGTTTGTGGTTCCAAATAAAAAAGTTTCACCCCAAAAATTAAACTAACTCTAATATTTGTATCGCGCTTAACATGTTGTTCAGAATATTAAAGACCCAAAAATAACAAAAAAACATTAACTCACACACGCGCATAGTAAGATAATGGACATTACTATTTGCGAGGGCCCTTAGGCGTGCGGTTGTAGGCAACCGCCTACGCTACCTACGCCACTCCTGGAATCATAGTCTTTAAAGTGTCCAGGTGACACTAGGATTTTTGAAATTTTAACTAATATTTAATTGCTTAAATAAATTATTTAGCGCTAAAGTTAATTTTTAACGTTAAATAAAAATTATAAATATTGAAGCTACAATTCCGGAAATCAAACTAATATTTCTGCTTTTTAGAAACTTTTATATTATTTAGGCTATAATTTATTTCTATTTATTTATATTTTTTTATGTTTTTATTGTTTTAGTGTACTGTAGAGATGTATTATTAATGTTATTATGTATAAAGATGTATTGTTAAACTAGCTGGATATATATTACACTTACATGTAAATATTTTTTCTTTTTAAATTTTGTATTGACTTTTAGAATAAGTTAGTGTCTGTGAATGGCGAAAGCTGTAGATACTAATAATAAATAAATACATATTTTTTTAAATTTTGCCAAAAAGCTGGATGGCTATTTTTGTCTTAGTTTTTTTGTTAATGACAATAGTAATGTTTTTGCACAAAACATTTAAAATACGTAGGCAATGTAAGGAAGAGAAACAAACGTGAATTCCTGCATGTAAACATTTCGCATTGGATGACGATTAGTCATACTATTGTTGTCGCTTTACTCGCCGATATCCCAATATCTATTTGCTTAACCAGTATTTAGGAGACTTGTAATTATTTGTCGCAGGAAATCAACTTTTCGACTAGGCTATATTATGCACATGTTAGTTTCCCAGTATTCTACCCCATTAAAATAACGATAAAAATAATAAAAATATCATTATATTAAAATGGTCTTAGAAAAATTACCGTTTTAAAACTTCTTAGAATAGCTGTATTTAAAAGATTATTACCACCTTAACAAGTAGACTTTTTAGAAAACAGCAGATCTAAGGTTTTATTATCTATAAATAGCCCATATCAGGTTTAATTACACAAGTACTTGCAAAAGACACATTTCAAAATATTTTTAATTTAGTGAGAACCTTTAACAGTTTATTTATAGATTATTCACGGTTTAGCCATACTTTTATAATATTTTATCATTAAAAATACATTTTAAAAAAATAATTTTTAGAATTCCTTTACAACGGTTGCTTTTACTGGGTGACACAGGATTTGTTAACATCCTGATTTTTTACTTGGTTTAAAAATAAAACTCTTATTACACAATTTTAAAGAATACTTAAGGCAGAAATATATATATTTTTTGACTTTTCAAAAACATGTCAAATTTGCTTCAGGTATCGTAATCTTCGTAAACTTTTGAAATGAGATGTCTCGCAAAGTAATCTAGTCTCAAATATTCTTCCTAAATTTAAAAAAGGTGAGTTAAGCTTAAAACTTTTGACAGTTTTAAAATATCTTTTGATTTCAACCAAAAAATAAACAAATTAGGATTTTGGTGCTGCTAAGACATTCAATGCAGAAACTGTTAACTCCTTTTAATTATGATAAATGCAATTAATAAATATTATTTAAAAAAACTAAAAAGACCCGCTTTTAAAGCACACCAAACCAAAAAGCTCAATATAAATATAAAAACAATCTTAAAACAATAATAAACAAAAAATATTAGTATAATTGAAATGAAATATAGCACAAAGCTCCCACACTTTTTCATAGTACTAATCTTTATACACGAACCATTCATGGTTATGCAAAATGTGTAAACAGTGATCAAAGCAATTTCTGTACGTCTATTAGTAAAAAGGCAATTATACATTGAAGCTTTACCATGCAGCATTGCAGTTTTGATTTGAAAATAATGGAATAAAATTGCCTAAAATAAATCAAAGTTAAAATAAATTGCAAAAATTAATCCACTGTGTACTAAGGTACAACTACGACTTAGAAGTTGTAGTAGAAAGAAAAAATCACATCATAATTTATCCCTAGCACTGAAACCGCATTTCCTCGTTGTATTGCGAGGCTAGTTCTCTGAGTTATAAAAGCTTTTCTAGCATTTTTTAATTTTGTAAAATTACAAATGTTTGAAATTAGTTGTTTTGCCTCATTACCCCAAGGCCCAAAAGTTTCAACTGCGGAAAGGAACAAAGACAAAACGGCTCCATTAGCTCTTCATATTTTTTGTTTTTCTGATTTTCAGCAAAACGTGCAGCAAAACCAATTTCTTCTCTTGATTCGTTAATATATGAATCTGCAAGAGTATGCCGGCACGTAGCATCCCACAATAATGCCTTTCCACTCTTCCAGGGAACTGGGAAGTCATCCCTGTCAACGCGTTTACCGTCATTTCGACAAATGCCGGGTGGCTCTAAAACTGCTGGGAAATTTGCTGTGATTAAAGCACGCTTAATCAATATCATTAATCATCCCGTGCCTCGACATCCTACCTGCACTTTTGTTGCAGCTGAGCCCGTGAAGGCCATATATGTCAACTATTTTGCCGCAATGCAGGTGCTGCTGCTCGCCAACTAACAGGCTGACCAATCCTCAGTGAAAACGGAAACACGAAACGTGGAATCATCCAAAAGGATTCCCTAGTTGAGAAGATGGCAAAGCATTAAGCCATGCATTGCTTTCATAATTTTGAAGAGCTAAAAGACGAGCCTTGTCTAAATTACTCACACATAAAGAATTAAGATTACTGAGAAAAACTTGGCACATTTTAAAATCTAAACTGGTTTGATTTTTCTCATCTCATTAGGAATACATTCCAATTTACATAGAGAAAGCCACGAACTTAAGGAAAAATTAAAATCAAAATCTATTGAATTATATACAGCTTGTGGAATAATAGATTTAACAAGATCAAAAGTATCGTAATTTGATCCTAAAAAGCTGAAAAGCATAAGGTTGACAAATCTCTAATACCAAGCCCTCCAAGTTTTATTGGCAAAGATATTTGTATCCATGATTTATCGTCTATATTACAATTAATTATATTTTTAAAGTATGTTTTAAAACAGAATCAAATTTTGAAAGAAAAAAAGGAATTCGTCCAACAAGGTGCACAGCGTAATAGATATATTAGACGTGGAATAGCGAAAGAATGTCTTAAAAGGTAAAAAAGATATATGACGGTTTAAAAACACATATTTTCGTGTATTCTATTGAGAGTTAAAAATTTTTCTCCAAGGTTTTGCCAATCGAATTAGGAGAATAGGGACATCCTAATAAGTTCAAGCAATCCAATGGAGTTTTCTTTATATTTGGAGCTAAAAGTTTGAATTTTAAGAACACGGAATTTTCTAAATTATTATTTAAAATACTAGTGATTTCACATTTTTCAGAATTAATTTCTAGACCAATTGATGCACTTTTTACAATTAAATTTTGAAAATCTTCTAAAACAGTATCTATATCTCCCGCTATAGTCCCATCATCTAAATACCATAAATTTATTTCTGATTTTAAAGAAGAAACAAAAGAATTAATAGCAAGACAAAATAAAGGTGGTCCCAGAGGATCCCCCTGCTGTACACCTCTTTCAGAATATATATGATTTTCACCAAAAGAAAGTAGAGAAGGTTTTTTATAGCATTGTGATATAAAGGGCAAAAATTCTGGGAAATGTTCATTAATTTTTGAAAGTAACACATGTCTATTAACCATATTGAAAGCATTTTTAAAATCTATTTTTAATATTATTTTCTCTGTTGAATGATGAAAATTAATATATCTTCTTAAAGCATGGGTCACTGCCTCTGCACCACACTTAGTGCCAAATCCTAACTGATTAGGCCTTAATTTTTCACCTAAATTTTCATATATTCGTGAGCAAACCAATTTTGCCACTAAGCGTCGAAAACAGAGACCCACCGCAATTGGACGAATACCTCCATCTTTTTTATTAAAAGCACAAAAGATTTGCCCCATAAAAAAATGGACATATTGAAGAAGGAATTAATCCTTTGATAATATGAGATGAAAATAACGCTAATGAATCAAGTAAATTAGAAGAAATAATACCAAGTTCCTCAGAAATCAAATCTTTTAGGTGTTGAGGTCTCAGTGAGTCAAGACCTCCAGCAGAACCAGGCCTAAAAGATGAAATTACATTTTTAACTTCTGATTTTGTTACTTCGTTAATATGATCTGAATTATCTGAATTTTCTATATATATGTCTTCACGATCCTCGTTTTTTTCGAGATTTTCTGTTGGATGTTTTTCTTTTAATTTCCAAAAGGTATTTTCATTTTTCTCTGCCAAGACATCTTCAGATGAAAGCAAACGAATGGCTCCCTTTACATCTCCTTCAGATATTTTAGATTCCACCTTTCTTGCCAAATTTTTTTCTGTATTTTTCTTTATAATGTTGTGTAAGGATTTAGATTTTTCAAAATTTTTAGAATTATATTTTTCCAGTAAAACTTCTAAAGGTAGATTTTTATTTTTCCTCCATGAATTAAGGTTATTTTTAATTTTAGTTGTCAGTGACAAATTTTTCTCAGACTTTAGTTTTGGGGGAACTTGAAGGACAGCATAAGGAAACAAAAATAAAGATACCCAATCACAAAACTTATTATCGGTAATACATTTTTTTAAAACTATTGTAAGTTCCTCTGCAATACAAGCTCTGGATCCTTTTGGAATTCTTTTTATAACTGGAACCGAGGATTTTAATCTTGAAAAATAATTTACAATAAAAATATTATCAGCTTCTAATTCACTTTTATTATTATTATTATTATTATTATCATTTGCCATTTTTTCTTCACTATCAACGAAGCTCTTTACTGAAGTAACTGAAAAACTTTCTTCTTTATGTATTTTTGACTTGTGAACATTTAAACCCTTTTTGTTGTGAACTTCTTATTACAGAACGAACAATAAAATAATTTATTTTCAATTTTTTGTAGCAAATCATAATGACCAGAGTTTGGGTTTCCTGAAAATAATAAATATATATGTTTTTCATGTTTTGATTTCGTTATAATTGTTGGACGGTCCTGAAAATCGACAAAATCTTCAATTTGCTCATTTTTTCTCCAAAAAATATATTAAATTGGAATTTATATGTCTCTGATAAAGCTAAACATTCAATTGATGTTCCATAAGTCCCTGGTTTAAGCATATTTAAACAATATTCATCTTTACTTAGGTTATTATCACTTGTAAACGATTTAAGATCTATCCAGTTTGTTTTGATATAATCGACTGCTTTTTCCCTCAACTCATTGTGTCTGGTTTCAGTATTAAAAATAAACTTGCTCACTGCTCTAAACAAACAATTTCCATCTCCAATGACTTTAATTTTTTTAAAGGTTAACATATTTCATTTCCAGACGTTTGATTTATTTGTCAAGTTAAAAATCTGTCAATCCATAAAATATTGAATAAAAAATAAAGAATTTACAATTTTCTCACAACTTTTTAACCAAACTGCAACGTTTTATGGAACTTTAAAATTTTAAGTTTCTTTTAAATCCAGTTCTAACTAATATAACTTTTGTATAACTTCTTTTAAAAATCCGTTTTAAAATTGGTATAAAATTAGACGTTTATAATTCCTTAGTGCGCCCCTGCCTATTTTAGCGTACACGTGGATTTATTTCCTCCGCATTTGTAACTTGCAGAAAATTTAGGATTTTTTTGTTCATTATTGTTTTAAAATTATTTTATGCTGCCGCCACACATTGAGCGAAGTTGTGGCCGAACTATTTGTCAAAACATTTGGCAAACTATTTGTAAGCAAGCGGACTCGAGCAAAGTTGGGCCAATCAAGAAGAATGTAGACGAACTACCCGTCCACACAATTGGTGTTTGCTAAAGTTTGTCATATTTGCAATGCAATCGTCAATGTGTGGCGCCGGCATGAAACTTTATAGTTCGATGCGCTTTAGGCGAGTTTTTAGTTTTTGACACAACGTTTATTATTTTTATTTTTACTTTTCAGTTTGATGTGTTATGAAAGCGTGACTTTTAATGACAAATACATTTGTTTTACCAGTTTCCCGTCATTAGTACTGTAAATCTCCAACAGAGGGCGGACAGTTGGGAAAGAAGTTACAAATATACAAACACATATATACAAACAAGTAAAGCAATAAAAGTGTTTTGAAAACCATATCAAGAAGCGTATTAAAAACAAAGCCTAGATACCGATAAAAAAATGGTGATTTTGACTTTAGAGAGTCACAAAAAGACGTTAAGGTAGGAAGACCTGTTAGATGGAAGCATATTTTTATGATAATTTTGTAGTTTTTTTTAAATAAAAGCCAAAACTACGTCATGTGTCTTCTATATCATAAGTCCTTCGTGTGACATTTTGACTGAAACAGTTCCACCATGCAAGAAGGAGAATATAGCCGGTGAAACACAAAAAAATAAAGATCTTTATGAGCCTTAAGACGGCGATAACTGATTTTGTATGATTTTTATTGTACCACCAATTAGTCCAATAAATTAGGGTTTTAAGCCAAAATCACAAAGTGATAGAAGTAAAAATTATAATATTCTTTAAAAACTTATGTGATTAACTTGATATTAAATTTTTAACATAATTTCAAATTACACTTTTACGAAATCGAGTGATCATGGTCACTTGCAACTGATAGAAGTGAAAGCGATAATAAAAAAGATACAGGTTATATGTATACACAACTAGAATAATTTTTAGATAAAAATGAAAAATCGAAGTCATATTTTTCTTGTCCAATCGTATCTAGAATTTATTATTTAGTACCTGGAAATATAAACGTTTGTTAAAAATAACAGATCGATAGTTTAATTGGGTATTAATAATGCATCAGGTTTAATTATAGAAGCATTTGTTAAGGACAGGTTTCAAATTAATTTTAGCTTCTTAGGAGCACATTGTGGCTTATTTTTAGATTGTTTTTAGAAATTACAGCGACATTCAACTAAGATTTGTTATGTAAGCTGAAAAATAATACAGGAACCCCTTTTTACATTTAGTTACAAATCTGACTGCAAATTTATTATTACAGTCAAAAATGTTATTGTGTTTAAATTACAAAAGATTTTAGGTAGATCTCGACAATGAGTAGAAGTTAATCGTTAAACTGAATTCGATTCAACCGATCGGATCGGACTTAGAAACGTATTCTAATTGGTCGATTTAAAGGTTTGATTCAGAATTGACCAATCATAACACGTTTCTAAGTTCGACCTGATCGATTAAATCGAATTCAGTTTAACGATGTACCTCTACTCAATATAACGATATTAACTAAGAATTACTTATTTACAGGTTAAGCATTAATTATTGGTACACCGAAAAACCACAGACCGCCACAATGATAGGATTTAACAAACATACTTACGTATTAACAGAAGAAGAGTTTATGACTTTTATTGTCTTTATTTCATTTATTCATGCAACCTTTTGGGAGTACTATCTCTGTCCATCTACAAGTGCAAATTGTTTACACTTGAGAACGGACAAAGATAGTACTGCCTGAATCGTTGCGTAAAAAATGAAATAATGACAATGAAAGTCCGGAACTCTTCTTCTTCTAATACTGAAGTATACTTATAATCAAGAGTTAATAGTAAAAAAGATACAGGGTGTCATAGTAAAGAAAAAATATGTTAATTAATTATGAAATTTTTGATATCTATTGTAAAAAAACGGTGGCATGATTGCAATTCTCGACTACAGGTCATGAGCTGAAAATATCATGCCACGTTTAAGAAAGATTTACTTTTTGCCCTTCTAGTTACATCATAGTAAAAAAACATGTTAATTAATTATAAAATTTTTTGATATCTATTGCAAAAAAAACGGTGGTATGATTGCAATTCTCGACTACAGATCATAAGCTGAAAATATCATGCCACGTTTAACAAAGATGCACTTTTTGTCCTACTAGTTACATAAATAGCTAGTAATTACAAGGTATTAGCTATAACCTATAACCCCATTATACACTAATTATTTAATATAACCATATACACTGTAAAAAGTGTTAAATAAAAATTAGAGAAATAATGATGAAATCGCAATAAATTGACAATATAAACGTAATACTTAGGTAGTGGTAAAAATTTTGTTGCTTGTGGGGATTACTATTTACCTATGGTTATTACCTAAATAACATATTTAAACCAACCTCGGTAAATGATAATAGCAAAGTACTTAACTATACGAATTTTCATTTTTGAGTACCTACCCAACTTAAAAAATAAACCAATTAAACATTTCAAAGGACAAAACTAATAACAGTAAGTTTGCAAATTCACGTCTAATTTCAAACGCGTCTTAAAAATTAAAAAAATATACACAACTACAATAGTCTGTTTGGAACTAATGTAATTTCGACGCAGAAGTATTTATGCAAATTTTGCAGCGGGTAAACTCGACGACTAGCGAAGGGTTTATGGTAATGCTGCAGGTATTTTTGACGCATAATTTTTATGCTATCTGTACCTGTACAGGAGAAAATTTGAACAGTAAGTTATAAAATTCTTCTATCTTTGATTTCGAATGTCTTTTAATGGTTAGATTTATCTATAAAAAATTAAGAAAAAAATTTTGTAGAGAATTAAATTTGCGTTTAATTAGGGAATTAAAAAAAAAAGCGTTGACTAACCGGAACTAACCATGACCCCCACCTATACTCTGTCTTCGGTAGAAAATTTTTAAGTAATATCAAGTAACGAAGCACCGAAAACCGAAGACAGAGTATAGGTGGGGGTCATAGATGCTGGTTAATTAAATCTTTATTTTCCTAATTAAACCATTTTCCTTTAACCTAAATAAAACTATGAAACTGCCTGTACCTAAATATGCGTCGAAAATACCTATCGGAGTTCGGACCATTTCTTTGACATAAGTAAAAAGATTATTGTACATCGAGATTACCACTGCCGTCTGCTTGGTGCGTTGTTTCGCATTACTCTCAGCGATTGCACTATCGGCGGTGGTAATCTCGACACATAATAACCTACTTTACCTATGCCAAAAAGGGTCCGAAAATCCTATGGGCATTTTCGACGGATATTTAGGTACAAGTTGTTAGGTTAGAGGAAAAGAGTGATATTGTAATTAATTTATTATTATTACTCGAATATTTTCTACCGAAGACAAAGCATAGGTGGGGGGATCATGGTAAGTTTTTATTTTTAATCCTTAATTAAACCCGAGACTAATACAAACTTTACTTTTATTTATTTTTTGCGGCATTTTAATTGACAGCGCGCGGGTGCGTCCGTGAATTGTGTGGCAGTATTAAAATAACACTCTGTATATTATTCAAATCGATTTAAATTATTTCCTGTACGGGTAAAAAAATAGCATACAAATTATGCGTCGAAGCCACCTGCAGCATTATCATGAACCCTTCGCTAGTGCGTCAAGTTTACTCGTTGCAGGGGTACATAATTATTTCTGCGTCGAGAGTACAACTGTCCCTTAAAATCAGGAAGTCATGGCGACAATTTACATTGGTCTGCCTGTAATTCTGTGTAACTTCACACTTAAATGTATAATTATTGTAAATTTACAGTTCTGATTGTACCTTCTACAATCTAAAAAGCTAATTTATATTTTGTAACTAATTTAAATGCAAAATTGCAATAAATTATATTTTTAAATATATTATTTAAATAGTTAGTGTAAATGTACTGATATAATGTTAAATATGAAAGGTAATTTACACTACAAGAGATTTTAATTTAATTGTAAATTTTCCCCCAGTGTTTACAAAGTATAGTTTTTTCCACTTAAGACCTTAAACGCAAACAGACTAAAATATTAATCACAACCATAAGTGACGTTTATGCTCGATCATGACAATTAAATCAAATCATCTTTTGAGTCGGTGTTAATAACGGACTATGTGCCACCATTTGACGGTCTTTTGTCTTTTCGCCAACCACTTTTTGCCTTTTCCATTATTTATAACGCGCCTTCGAATTTTGCGCCAGTTTTTGTGGAACTTTTAAATAATTCAGCCGAAATAGCTTTTTCGCCTGACCGTATATATTGTGGTTTCTTACAAAAGTTGACAGTTTTATATTGAGCTCTTTGGCATATACATAAAGATATGTCAAAATATTTTATGTATAAAAAATATTAAACAAAAAATTAATACAATAAAAGAAGACTAAGAAAATCACTAATATCGAAAATATTGTTTAAGGTGCCAAAAAAGTATTGTGGAGGTTTAAGCTCTTAATATTATTATTAAAAGGTCTATCCTCTTTAATTTCAATTTTTATTAGTACTTTTATTTTTGCGTCAAAGCTGTCTAACTATCAAAGTAAATTCATATGGACATATATATTTCGAAAAAATTAAATTGCTTATAAAAATGTCTTTTGGAAAATTTTTGCTAGACGAGCCGTTTCCAAATAATCAAGCTTTAAACATTTATATATATTCATAGATTTACGTTTTTTATTTTGGAATTTTGTAACGAAAAAAATATATACTTAGTTTTACTTATGTACTTTTCTTTATTAAATTGGGGTATGACTTATAAAAATATATAAATTACTTTTTGTCGTAAAAATGATAGTTGCTACAATCAAGATGAAGGATGGGTGTCATTTTAGGAAAAAAATTAAATGGAAAGGAGAGTCTTGTGGTACATCATTTAAAAGCTCCTGACGAGTACTTTACAACCCTAAAATATAAGGTCAATACCTTTACCGACTACAAAATGGCGGTACTTGAAAAATGTTCGGACTGAGTAAACCTATCTATCATACAGGTATATACGAAGGACGTGTGTTAACATTCTTCTTCTTCATCATCGAGACATCCTTAAAAAGATACAAACATATTTAAGCACTCAAAGTTATGAAGCATAATGTGGATTTAGAGATAAAAATAATATTAATGATGCCCAACAAATGTATAATTAATCTTATATTAAATGTTTATTATACAAGGTCCGGCCACAATGCGGGGGTATGAAGACAAGGGAGGACGATATATTTTAAAGAGAATAATTTATACAGTATGTCCACGGATGTACTTTACGATAGAACAAATGGACTAAAAATTTAAATGGTTAAAAATGTGGTTTATGGCAACTGCTTTTCTTTCTTAAAAAAAAACAAGATTCAAGTTAAGAAATTTCTTTTGTTTTGTACAAAAACTATAAAAATGTGACCAAGACAAAACTGCCTTAAAATTTTTAATGCTTTACCAAAATGACATATTAAAATTGTTTCTAGCATTGAATGAAGAATCCAGTATCTGAACTTTCACATAAAATAACCTTATTTTTTTTTAGTATATTCTTTTCCTGACCGTATATTTATTAATTTAGTTTTTGTTTTTGGGTTTTCGGTCAATTAAATTTATTTTTTTATTATCATATATATTTTTGAAATTCATGTTTTACACCTGAACTTTCTTTTTTGGTTCCATTTATTTTCTTATGAGTATTTAAATTATTGGAACAATTGTATGGCGTTATTAAAAATTTTTTTATTTATTATTATTTGTTTTACGCAAAAGTTTAAGAAACATATTGGGTTATTATTTGGGTTGTCTTAAAATTGTTGGTATTGTAATTTAAAAGTTAAATTACGTCAAATAAGGAGAACAAAAGGTTTTTTTTCAATGTATGACTTATTATATTTCTTCGATATACAGTTCCCCTATAAGCTAAACTCGTTTATAATGCCCTAAAAGGTAGTTTATAAGATATAACGGCAACCGTGAGCTTCAGTCAGAATTTTACAGTTCTATGCTAAAACGTAAGAAAAAGTAAAGTGAAAACCATTTTTATGAGTACAGTGATTTGTTGGCTGACTCTCTAAACCTGGTAGTTGGTTGTAGCTTAATCGAATAAAAAATAAGCGGGGATTTTAACTATAGCGGCATTTAATTTAAAAAGGTTTCGCAAGGCCCCTACAAGTGCGAGGCCGAGGCCCACCGCCCTCTTCACCCACGCTTAGCTATGCCACTGGATGTCATCTTGATTAAGAAAATCCTTTCATTGTGTGGCGATTTCACATATTGACCTTGTCAATGTTTTTGAATCTTGGTAAATCCTATTTTTATAGGTCTCACATTATAATATTTTTGCAAATATTTTGGGATATATGGTAGGTCGGTTGGTTTACGTCGGGGTTGGTCATTCGAGTATGTTTGCGCTGTAGCCGATTGGCTCATTGTGCACCCCTCTCTTGTTACCGAAGTCCACGGCCCTTTATAAGTTTAAGTATATTTCTACCATGATATTCATGAGGGAGAAGGTTCCCGCTTTGTATGTTACCAAATAGACTGTGTCTTATGCGTGCCAGTGCAATGCAGTTGTATATAATGTGTGAGGCTGTTTATGCCTCTTCCGCTTAAAGGCTGCATGTTATGGGTCCATTGTAAATGCCCATTTCTTGTGTTTCCCTAGATGACAGTGTCCTATTAAAAGTCCTAATACTTGTCTTAACTGAGTACGCCCCAGCTGTAGAACTTCAGTTTTTAGTTTCATGGAAAGATCGCCTAGTGTCTTCTTCGCATATATGGTTTATATGCTTTTAAGACTACTTTCAGTTTTTTATTTATTATTTACCTTCTATAGGTACTAAGTTGAAGCTTAAAATATTTACTGTTGGTTCCCATAAATTCTATAAACAAAGTTATAATAGTCAATTATATTCTCATAAATATAATTACAAAAACATGCCTTCTAAATATTTAAAAATCCAAAGGTATAACAAGGGTTTCAACTAGCCTGGTGTTCTCGACAGGGTTTCCGTGTCGCTTGGCGGGACGCCATTGTGTGGCCGTCAAGAGCTCTGAGAAAGGACACCACGCTCGTAAACTATCTTTATTATTATTATTATTATGGGAAACAACCATTGACACTTTTATGCAATGTTTGTTTACTACCAGGCGGTTCCCGAACACCTGTGGCGATGACATGCGCCACCACTTAAAAATAGGTCTTTACCTGCTTTTTGCGTAAATTAAATATATTAAAGTTTAGACCCGCCTAGATTTTTTTATTGATTCTAGATCCAATTATTTAAATTTTTAAAAGATCTGTATCAGAACTATTTAGCCCTTTTCCCGTTTGCTTTTTATAACCAAAATTAATATCACTTATTTACAGAGTTTCCCAACAATATTTATACGCGCCTGTACAAGATACAAAAATAAACCTAAAATAGAAAATGTGTAATCAAATACATTTTTTTATCGACAGTACTAGTTATTATACAAGGTGTCTTAAAAACATAATTTTTATTGTCAGGTAGGTTTATTTACTTAAATTAAATACCCTGCATATTTTAACGAGTTTTGAGTATTAAATTTTATCAAAAATTTATAACAAACTATACGTCAATTATTGCTGGTTTTTGCGATATTAACAGTATGATGATTTACTCATTACCGATTCAACGTAAAGAGAGAAAACCATATTTGGTCCAAATAATTTTGTCACTGTAAGAATGCCAAATATTATAATAAAATGTAATTAATTACCTTTTATTGTAAAAAATACTAATAGGTATGCTAGCAATTTAGTTTATTTTACACACATATTTACTAAACTGCACTAAAAAAATAGAAATAGGTCAATTTTGGCTGCTTTTTAGGAATCAGTAATAATTAATAAGTAAATATGTTTCTAAAATAAACGAAGTAGCTAACTTACCAATTAATAGCTCCTACAATGAAAGGTCATTAATAACATGTTATTATAAAAAGTTTTCCATTTTCAGCGCATATCTTTGAATGAAAATAAAACAAAATATAAAAATTATATTGCAATGGCTGTATTTTTATTTTAAAGCATATTGATAACATTAAATTTAAAAAAATATATCAGCTAAATGACCGCTGCGGTTTATCTGAGTCATTTGAACCCTAGAGATTCAATTTTCGATGACATTCTGACACAAATTTGGCCCAATGGCCCAATCTCACTAATAGTGCAAGGTATGTTGGCCGTTAGGGCGGCAATCGTTTGTGGTTTGTCCGCATATACTCGAGATTTAATGTAGCCCCATAAGAAGAAATCCAACGGAGTTAAATCGCAGGACCTAGGTGGGAATACCATCAATTAAACGCAGTGTACGGAACGTTTGGCGAACCAAACACTGATTTTGATAATATATTTTCACGATTTCTACGCGTTGTTCAATCGTGTAGCGTTCCATAGTAAAATGTCACTACTGACTGAGACTCTACCATTTAACAGTGTCATCATTCTTGCCTTGGTCATGCGCTGTTGTCAAACATCGAGCGTTAAAAATGGAAAACTCCTTTATTATTTGTCACTCTCCCAGTGACAGAATTATCTAATATTTTAAAACCAAAATATTATTTTCTTTTTCCAGCAATAAATAATTCACGCATAGTGAGTTATACATTTTTGATGTAGAATTTAATACAGAGTCAAAATGTGTTAAAATATAAAGGGTGTTTCATTTCAAAAACTAACTTGACCAAAAAAATTGTTTTTAAGACACCTTGTAACCGTCGTGAAAAAAAAAACATTTTATGTTTAGCCCAATATGCACAATTATTGTTTAATAAATTTTATAGGTTTAATAACACAGGAAAAGTCAAAATTTACCCATAAATTTTATGTTATTTGATGCCTGTAATAATTTTAATATCCCGCTGCTTTATAATATTTTCCTAAATTAATTATTATATGAATAGGCAACAGGTTTTCAAAACAAACATATATAATATTTAATGGTATTCTATTAACGGTGTTTTCTATAAATAATATTTGACCCGCTGGGAAGTGAAGCATTATCTTTATTATTTCTTTGAGCATTTGATAAAGAACATTAAAACATATTTAAGGAGTTAAATTAAAAAAAAAAGATTTATTATTTTTACCCCATTATTGATTATAATAATGGTCTTATAGTTATACATACTATACAGGGTGTCATAAATTCGAGCGGGCACCATTAGGATCTCGGGAACGGTAAGATACAGAGTTAAATTGGGGCAAAAATGCTCATTTTTTTGCCTAATAATATTCCGTTTAAAAAATTTAAAAAGTTGCAGCCGTTTCTGTAATTATCTGAAAAAAACATTTTGCAGTTTTTATTCTTTTTTCAGTTTATTTAAAGAAATATCATTCTTTGGCTAGTGTAAAAATCCGCATCGCCAGAGAGATACTATCTAATGATTGCAAAATTTTGCTTCGCAAGTAATGTACAATCAGTAAGTAGTTTTAATCCCTCATTTTTAGAATGATTTTTGATTGTTTGTGACGAATAGTTAAATCTTTGTTAAGTAATAATTTTAATTGTTAATAGTGATACAAAGCAAGTAGTAATATTGAAATTATGTCAAATCCTTGCTTAAAATCGAGAATTTGTTTTAGCTATGATTTCAACCATCTGTCATTTAACTCTTAGGTTAGAGTTGTTCATTGTAAAGGGTTTTCCATTTAAGAGGAAAAATAACATATCTTTTTACTCTCTCCTAATTTTTAATAAATTCAAGATGGCTAATCAATGTATTTTATCTCAGGGAATTTAAAAATCGTATTAAAAAAACAATTGCATGAAAAAGAAATACGCCATCGATGTTGCATTTTTTAAATTGAACAACATATTTATAAATATATCTTTGGATTTTTTGCTCAATTCTAAGTATTTTTTATTAAAGGTTCTATATATATGTTTTTGGGTTATAAACAAAGTCATTAAAATTTTTACTTATTGGTGGATTTTAATATTGGTTTTTAAAACGAATTATACGTTGGATAAAAAATACAGATAGTAACGATATATTACAAGTGTGGAAAAAATACGAGTGCAGCAAAAAAAAGATACATTGATAATTAAAAAAATTAAAAAATGACTTTAAAGTATTAGGTAATCACATGCATTACCTGTATTTCATATTGAGATATTTAATATAATAGGCCAAAAATGAGACCTTCTAAGCGTCAATAACTTAAAAATAGTAAAAGATAATCATGTAGTAACCTTAAATAAAAACACTAAGAATTGACCATAGAATTAAAAAATAGAATAATTAATATGGTGTACCATTTAAAAATACAACATTTATGGCATAGGTCTTCTGTTTTTCATGCAATTCTTTTTAAATACGAGTTATTAATTCTCCGAGCTAAAGCACATCGATTGGATATCTTGAATTTCTTAAAAATATGGGGAAAGTAAAAAAATATGTCATTTTTTCTCTTAAGTGGGATACCCTGTACATTGTAAAAGCGGTTCTAAGTACTTTTTCACCGTTGAATTGATATCTTACCGTCGAACAGTGACATTGTTCTTACAAGACTCTTGCTTTTTATGTTATTCACCATGGACCCGCTACAGTCACTTTGATAAGTCCTGTAAGGCAGGCGACACTAGACAGTGGAGAGAGTCCAGGTAAATGACACGAAAGTAGTGATGGGAAATACGGTGATTTTTCGGTAACCGGTGAAACGGTGACAGTGATTTCTAAATCACCGTGATTTTAAACAGTGATTTTAATCACTGCAGTGACTTAAATATACATAAATATTTTACTAAAAATGGAAATATAAGAACAGCTCGGTGTCTGGCAACGAATACGAATATATTATTTATGCAGCTCTTATCGGTTTTTATTGATATGCAGCACAATATTTAATGATTTTATAAAAATAAATATTATGCTGCAAATTTAATTAACAGCAATATTACGGAATCTAAATTTTTGGGCTTGTAACTGAAATAATCATTATTACATAAGGTGAACAACAACAAACTTAATGTGATATATTGCCATACTATTATGTAAAAATAATATTAAGTTTTAGGGTTTAACCTACTTTCAAAAATAAAATAAAAAACAATTTTTAAAACACCATTATAACATTTTTAACTTATAATCAATTACAAAAAATATAAATATAAAATAAAAAACTTTTTAAAGCAAAACGAAAACGCATAATAAAAAAATAAAAATTTTAAATTCTTTAAGTAAATAAAAATAAAACAAAATATAGCTTACTTTTTTCTCAATGAAAATAAAAAAATTAGCATTAATAAAGATTAGTTCTTTAGCTTTGTTTGCACTTAAATTATTTCTATGGTCGGTTAATATTAACTTGGCTTTGGAAAAACAGTCTTTCACATGGCCTGGCGGTGCCCATCACCCGCCACGTCTAAACAATATAAATATCATATCAGCTTAAATCACTGTTTTCCTTCACATATTATTTTAAATAATAATTCATAGATATTTAGATCGGCGCGATCAGCGATCATCCAATGCGTGTCGTGTCGATGCCGATTGCAGTCAGTATTCGCTTCAATCACTGATCACCGTGTTTGCAAAAAGTAAATCGCCGGTAGCGCCAGTGATTTTCCATACACCGGTGAAATATCGCGGTTATTGATATATCGCCCAACACTATGAATGACATGAAAAGCAGGTAGTTTTTTCGTAACTGTCGAAAAAGGGAGATATCTTTTCATATGTTATTACAACAGTAGGGATTTATTTCTATTTATTGTCTTCAGAGTAAAATTTACTTTATTTTGCTCTGATATCGTATATTCTTTATATCATATTTTGCAAAACCAAACCACAAGCTATAAAATAAACACAGGTTAACCTATTACGGTACCATCAACAAACTTTTAGTAATTATGTACTAAATGACGAGTGTCAGGGCCTCAAACAAGCCTAACCGGCGTTTAACCGAGAGTTGACAGACACTGTCTGCCCCGGCTAACATGATAATGATAGTCCTGTAATTAGACGCCTTTTGATGAGTCGATATTTACTCAGAACGTTGATCTTGCTTAAGCTTTAAATACACAACACGAACTGTGCAAACGAGAAGGGCATTTAGAAGAGACACTATTTTTTTCTAATATCTTTTTTTACATTTTCTACTATTAGCTTTTATTTAAAATAACGTGCCGTGGTAAAAATTGTAATATATTAAGATAGTAAAATCATGATTTGTTAAGAGATAAAATAAGTGATAAAATAAGTATTAGTCCCTGAGCCAGTAATGAAATGGACTTCATAATAGGAACACTTTTAAAACCATTTTGGGGATTTCCTTTTAACGGCGTTTAACCCAGCCTGTCAATGTCAAATGTTTTAAATGTCCGACTGGGCGAACGCGTCGCTTTTTTTTTTGGACAAGTTAAATACAATATTTTACATGCAATATGTAAACATTTTGCCAAAAATGGTAAGGGTTACAGTCGTGAAACCATAAGGCTCAAACACATATTTCGGATATTGGACTAGGCACTAGGCGGGTTTCGTGACTGTAACCCATTCAACTTTTGGCAAATTGTTTAAAAATTGCATGTAAAATATTGTGGTAAACTTGTCCGACAACAAAAGCGACGCGCTAGCCCACTCCGACACTCGAAACATATGACATTGACAAGCTGGGTTAAAGCGCCGCTTCCTATATATGGTGGTAAACCCGTCAAAAGGAAACCCCCAAAAAGGTTTTGTAAGTGTTTTAAAGTAACAGTAGTAAAGTGCATTTAATTACTGGCCCATGGACTATATTGGTACATTACCTAAATTATACAGGCATAATAGAGTGTATACAAATTATGGGTTTGGAAAATAGTTTAATGGCGAATAAATAAATAAATTATTTAAATTTAAAATTATTGTTTCATTAATAAATAACACATTAAGATTAGGTTATACTGTCTGTATATCATTAGTTTCTAATGTAATATGATAGGCTTTTTCTAAAAATTTTTCACAATCTTACAAATAATGATATATTTTTATACATTTTTTACATAAATCAATCGAAAAAATACTATTATGTAGCTATTAATGTATAAAGGGTGTTGAGGAATGTTTTTAAAGGGCAAATTCTAAGAATACTTATTCGGATCGAATTTAAATAAATTAGCCTAATCCAGTGGCGTCACGAGTGGTACTTTAACGAATTTTTCTGACAAAAAAATGTACGCCACTGACTCTTGTAAAAGTTTTGTATTTTATTTTGAATAAGCAGGTAATAATACATCCTTTTTGAACTCTTTTCGTATTTTGATGAGTTATTGGGCAACCAAAAAAGAACGTGATAAAATTTAAAAATCCCTAATTTTTAAAAATTCGTTGGTTTAAATGTACATAGTATACGTACCGAAACAAGCTAGGGACAAAAAACTTTAAAGGTAAAAACAGTAATTTTTACTTTAAATAAAATATTAAATGTACAGGATATTCCATTTAGGAGGAAAATGGCGTATTTTTTTACTTTCACCATATTTTTAATAAATTAATGTGTTTTAGCTCGGGAAATTTGAAACTCGTATTAAAAAAACAATTGCATAGGAACCAAAAGAATTACGCCATCAATGTTACATTTCTTAAATAGAACACCATATTTGTAATTATATTTTTGAATTATTTGCTCAATTCTAAGTATTTTTATTAAAGGCACTATATGTCTGTCTTTAACTGTTTTTGGGTTATCGACGCTTAAAGAGTCATTTTTCGGCTAATTAAATATATTAATACACAATAGGGTAATACAGGTTATTACCTAATACTTCAAAGTCTTTAAATTTTACCTATTAGTGGATTTAATTACTAGTTTTTTTAATGAATTATTCGTAAGATGAAAAGCTAGAAATATAAACGCTATATTACAAGTGTTGAGAAAATGCCAGTGAAGCACAAAGAAGATACATTGATAATTTTCAAGAGAAATAAAAAAATGACTTTAAAGTATCAGGTAATTACCTGCATTACCTGCATTTCATATTAAGATATTTAATTAAATAAGCTAAACATGTGACCTTTTAAGCGTCAATAACCTAAGAAAGTGAAATATAAACATGTAGTACCCTTAATGAAAAAACACTTAGGATTGACCATAGAATTCAAAAATATAATAACAAATATGGTGTTCCATTTAAAAATACAATACTTATGGCGTAAGTCTTTTGTTTTTCATGCAATTGTTTTTTTAATACGATTAGAATTGAGCTAAGATACATCGATTGGCTTTTTTTAAAATATGGGCAAAGTAAAAAAGCAATTTTCCTCTTAAATGGAATACCCTGTACACAAAAATTAGTGGTGTACCTTTCTTTGTCGGACATATTCGCTTAGGTACCGCTTTGAGATGCTAGAGGTCTAAATAAATGTATTCAAGTTGGAGCTAAATGTTATATTATTATTACTCCTTCTTTGACAAAAATTAGTTTGGCTGTACCAAGGGGAAAAGCTGCGTGTGTGAAAAAAATGAACGGAATCAGGTTATGACAAGCTTTTCTTGAATTTCGTTTTAATAATTTTTATATTTTATAATATTTTTAATTACCTTATTTAGAATCGTAGCAAAACACAAACCAAACCAACACAGGTAATAAAAATAGTAATAAATCAAAAAATAGTTTGACTTAATAATAAAAAAGCGAATAAAAACGAATACTTTTTACGTATTTATGTGTACAGGGAACAATCTCCAAATATAAGTACTTCTTGAAACTGATAATCGTGCTGAAGGCCCGTTTAGATTGCCACCTTCGGCCATGCCAGTTTGATGCAGTAATTGCACTACAACTATCGTTGGTGGCACGAAGAGTGGGTTTTAGCGCGAGCTGTCTACCATTTAAAAAATAACATGTGGGTTTATAAAAAATATGTATAAAAATATTTTCAAATAAAAACATAAAAGACAATGATTTGGTAAAACATAAGACTTAAAAAATAAAATTAATGCTTTTAAATTTTAACATCTAAAGTAGTTCACGTTCAAATAAATTGAACTAGATTTGGTAAGTTCTGGTTGTATATTATGTTACGCTTAAAGATCGAAAATGCTTACATATTTTTTTTTAAGTATAATGAATCTTGTGACTTTTTAAACTGGCTAGAAAGTTAATATTAAAGCACATAAAAACGGCCAGAAACCAAAACCAGCTTTAAATAACCAGAACTACTACAACAATCTCAACCACGGAAAAATCGGAAACACGAGTTTCTAAGTAAATATACACGTCGTACCAGCTCGATAAGTTCAAATTAACTTTCTGTGTGTTGAACACTAGCAGGAAGAGATTAGACAGAGAATACCCGCATGTAAATATTCCAATTAGAATGACAAATAGGGCTTGCTTTGTTGTTGCCTTAGACCACTTTTTACCGTTACTTATAATCTGACATTTTATATTGAAGAAAATGCTAAGTAAGTAAATGTCGTTAATTACTTTTTAAACCAATAAAAAAATTGTGATAACTCGGGTTAGTGAGTTTTTAAACCAATGTAATTTTTTGCAAGTGTTTTTCTCCATTTAAAGTGCCCAAAGTATAATAAAAAAGTTAGTCCTTATAAAAAATACTTGTAAAAAATATGATTGATAAGAAAATGTTTATTTTGTATATAGGGTTCGCAAAACTTGAAAATCGTGATTTTTCTCCAGGAGTAAACTCCCTTTATTTTCCTCTTTTAAGCAAAAATCATTTAGAAAATTTATTTAGAATAGAATTTTAAATGACTTTAATAATGTTGCAGGGATCCCAAAAATTGTCATAAAACTGATTTTGAAATTATCAAAAAGTAATTATTTAAATTTTTTAAAGTACAATAACCTAAAAAACTCTCATAATTTGCTTTTCAAAACACCTACTTTCTCCAAATTTCCTTTACAACACAACTTTTCAGCTGTAAACGAACATACTCAAGGCGTTTTCGCCAAATTATGGAATTCAATAAAATTTTGTATTATTATTTTGATTAAGTACAAAAATTTTCTAAAAAATATATTTCTAATGGAATTTTGCTTAAAAATGAGAAATAAAGGTAGTTTACTCTTGGAGAAAAATCCAGTTTTTTAGGTCTTTGTGAACCCTGTATACAAAATCACCAAAAAGGAATGACTTTTTGTCAAAAAATGAAATTTTTGTTCCATTTGTCCTTTTGTAAACCCCATCCGTTTACAGTCTGTACGGATTCTTTAAATTCCTAAGGCGTTACCTAAATATATTAGACCAAACGTAAAAAATAGCTTTTACGCCCTGTACATCAAAATCAATTACCATTTTGACTGACATAACAGACAGGAGCGAAGTTGTTCCATCTCGCTACGGATCTTCCGCTCCTGGGTCTTTCAGCGTTACCTATATTATGAATTTATTATGAACTGATTATCATTTATTTCAATATTCGAGTCTCTAGCGAGCCTCTACGTCCTGATCTGACTGTCGGCCGTCGCGTCGCCCGCGGCGAGAGCCTACTTAATCATTCTTGCTGGGATGCCAAAAATAATTGGGTATCGTAGTCAGTGGTACAGAGATGCAGAGAATAAAAGATGGTACATGGAGATACCAAAATCACGTAAATGGTCTGTGGTAGACTTTAAATAATCTTGCATATCATTCGTTATCAACCTATGACTACTTTTCTCTGCCTAAAAGATGAAAAAGGGAAAACACTCCTTTACTGCTTGTAATTTCCTAGCACTGCAAGAATGTATCTATCCGATTTGGAAAGGCAGTTTTTCACACTAGCCGAAGGTATTTCTTTCAGAACAAATCAATGAGTGTTCGACAGATGCATCCCTGCACTGCAAGAAATTTAAAAGCTGTAAGGAGTTTTTTCCTTTTTCATTTTGTAGAATGATTTCTGAATGCTTGTTAAGAATATTTTTTTGTTAAGTACTTTTTCTTGGTTGTTTTATAAAAGTGTACCGATGCAGAAGCCTACTTGACTGTTTTTTTTTGTCATTCGTATTGAAGTAACTTTAATCCTGGTATTAGCCTTGATACCAGCTCAATTTGTGGAAGACTCTAATGTTGTCCGGCTATAAAACCAAAAGCCTCCCATCGTTTTGAAAAATGAAGCAAATGACATCACGAGACAATTCGTTTTCTGAGCGAAAAAGTAAATATAATTGTGCAAATTTTGAGTTCTGAACAGTTTCCTAGGTTTTCCAGATGGTTGTTTGGAAGTTTAACCTGTGGAGTCCAATCACTAATGGACCTTGTCTCCCCGTGGCGCAGTGGACAGAGCTTTGATCTTCGGAAGCCAAAAAGTCGCCGTTTCGATTACCAGCGAAGAAATCATATTTAGGTAGTAGTTATTTATTATTAACGTCCGTTGTGGCACTACCGCATCGTTTAAAAGGTGCTGTGAAATGCATAACTGCATGTTTCAGTGCTTGGACAACGTTGACGGAACAGGGGAACGAGGAGTTAAACATCTAATAACCCGACACCCACGGTACTCTGGTATTTACGCATAGGCTTTCGTGGATGTCAAAAAGATAAAAAACTACCACGAGTTAAAAACCCAAACCTTCATCTTTCGTCCGTTGTTTCTCGTCATCCCCCATACCTTAGTGCTGGGTTCTTAACCTCAAGGGGCCCCCAATCCCTCTCTCGGTCCTTCTCCCCTTTGGACATGTGGGCTAACTGGGCTTAGAGTGCCGGAAAAACTCAAGTAGGGCAGAATAAACTGACCCCTTTTTTTATGAATTTGTTTATTTCTGACTGGCGTGGGCGTAGGGATTGGAGCACAGGATGATTATGGATTATGTAAGAATTATAGCTCTCCTAACCAAAACGTAAATATGATTGTGAGAGTTACGAGTTCTGAATAGTTTGCTAGGTTTTCCAGATGGTTGCCTAGTAGTTAAACCTGTGGGTCCAATTACTAATGGACATCACGTTTGAATGCTGCAAAAAGCATCTAAAAATCCAGGTATAACCGGTTTCTGTGTTGGGTCGACGTCACCACGTTTTGATTCTAAGAAAAGTGTTAAAGCGGAATCTTCCAGGACCACAAAAAATACAACTTTTACAACAATTTAAAGAAACGGTGAACTGAATTTCCCTTGCTTCTACGTTCCTGATGGATTAAGAAGATACAACGCACATGACCCTTTGCGCGAAAACTATGTAGGATTATCACAAAAATAAAAAATTATGACCCTGAGACATCAAAACTAGGGACACAAATCCGTGGTTAGTTGTGCTTCAGTACCCATCAACTTTAGTAAATTTGCAAGAGCGTCAAAATTGAGAATTCTTTCACAGATTTTGATGAAAAATTGTGACCTGACCACAGAATCGTGTTTAGAGAAGCAAAAATACATCGAAAATCTTAAACGACGTATCTGGGTATACGTCTTTGATTTCGTAAAGTGGTGTAAATAGTCGATTTATTTCTGTATTGAAATTCAAAACTGTAAGAGGCAATTAAAGAAAGTAATACACCTTAATTAACCACACGAAATGTTGCCCTTTGCTTTTTATGCATAATATAATCCAAATTAAGTTTGCAATATAAAACTAACCACAAGCTTCGGGTTCAAATTTTGGGTTGTGGGAACATCGAGGTTCGGACACCCAACGTAGTCAGGTTCCGTCGGGCTCCAAATTCTTTGCCGCGTGGCTTCGGCGCCGGGGACCGCCTGCCGCTCGCAGACAACACGCACGCCCGCCGCGTTTTATTGTTTTACCGTTACGGGAGAAAACCCAACGCGACAGTGATGTATCGATGTACAGGGTGAGTACCAGTGACAACTTCAACAAACAGTTTCGTAACTCTATCAGGTTTTGGTAAATGTCCTGAAGATAATATTATGCAGTACAGTTCGAAAAATAGACGAAGATATTTTAATGGGTGATTCCTTGTTAAAAAATATGAGAAAAGTTTTTATAAAGATAAGTCTGGAAGTGCACAGATTTTCAGATGCCGGGTGATAAAAAAAATATACTTTTAGAAGCTTAATCAAACAACAAATAATAAAGTTGCAAAATACGAAGTGGCGTACATTTGCCAATAATATTCGCTACTATGCCACCCGGGACGCCACTGGACTTTATAATTTTAATCTATTTAGGGCTAAATTAGCGTTTTAATACAACAAACTTTAAAAGAATCGAGTAAACATTTTTTAAAATAGTAAGACAAAATTATTATTTTTAAAAAACTTCATTACCATGTATCTCGAAAATTATTGTGCATTTACAGACCCATGTTTATTAAAGCTTTTTCTCATAATTTTAAACAAGGAATTGCCCATTATAATATCTTCGTCTATGTTTCGAACACCCTGTATATGCTAGGGTATGAGAATGGAAAAGCAGAAAGAAACAGTTGTCACACGCCAACCCATTGGCAGTGGCGTAGTGTGGACTAATATAGACGTGGGCAGAGTCGCGTCAGCAAGGCCCCCTTTTCTGGAATCCCCAAAATATATTATCCAATAATTACAGTGAAAACTTTAAATCCGCGGTTAATGAATGTTTAAAAACATATAGATTTAAAAATTTATATTTTTACAAAAGTAATGTTCTGGATAGTTCTGTTTATTGTCCAAAAAGCAAAAAGGGAGTACCTATTTTGTTGTTTTCGTTTATTTATTTTTTTGTCTTGGAATTACATTTTTCAATACCCAAATTGACTTTGACTTTTAAGGATATCTATTACTCTTAATAAACTTGTAAATGGGTATTATTTTATTTTGGTTAAAAGTGCGTCTCTACGCAATTAAGATAAATGGCTATACAGGGTGTTCATTTAAAAACTAAATCACTCAAGTTATCTGCGAAGAGACAAATTTGAGAAAATAGCCAAAACACGTCAAGATATTTATTGAGGAGGGACATTTTTTACAAAAGATTGGACGGCGCCCCTGTAACCCCTTAACTCCTAGAGCCACCACCTCAAAATTCTTAAATGAGAAAGGGGGTCAAGTGATACATCATTTTAAAGCTCCTGACGAGTACTTTATAACCCTAGAATATAAAGTCAATACCGTTACCTCCTACAAAATGGCGGTACTTTAAATATTTACTGAATACCCGATTTAGATAGTCATATTTCCGAAACTAATAAAGTTAGATATACTAATTATGATATTTTCTTAAAAAACACCCTGTGTGTCATAATGTAAATTGCATGGAGGTATCAACCGCGCAATAGCAAATGCACCTATTTTTATGGGTCTATTCTGGTTTGGGAACTTCTGGTCTGGGCTCCTTATAAAATTTTACCATTTTTGACCTTTTTTTTGGTTTAGTCACCTCGACAATTAGGCGTAATTATTTCTTCTTGTTTGGTACTCTAAAGGTGGGCATATAATTCTTAAGTGGATTTATTAAGTGTGTATTAGTCTTGGGCTAAATCAAGGAATAAAAAAAAACTAACCAGAATTATTCATGAACCCCACCTATATTCTGCATTAACGACAGAACTATTGTAATTCAACAGCAAGACCAGAGGCACCGCAGACGGATACTTCAAACTAATTGAATGGCCATATTAATTTTATTTTAACTACTATTTTTTCAATAATTAAGCCATTTCTAATCCAATTTTAAATTAACGAACCAAAACATATATTAAACATCTAAAACCAACAAGGGTATTACAAATTATGTATTTCATCCACGCTTATTAAAAGATTTACTACAAATGAGACAGCCATAAAATTCTGTTATAATCAGGCAGGTCCTTCGATCTTCACAGGTGGCCTGCTTTACGACAAAACAACTTAGGTACAGATGGGTCTGTGTTATAAAGGGAATTATGGAAAGAATTTTTAATTTATGTAAATTTTTAATAATATTATTTTAATACATAATGAATAATAAATAGGGTATTATAATTTCCCACTATGTATACATAAAAATATTTTTAGAACATGCCTATTGGGCAAACCTATAACTCTTATTTAAGACTTTTTGTCATATCTTGTTAAATATTGGACTTTCTCGGACCATTGGACCACCCCAAAATGTTTGTCTGTCAAGAGGTTGGAACTGTCAAAACTGTCTGGAGAGTAAGAAAATATCTTCTAATAGATACCCAAGAAACATATATCGATATGTATATAAAATTTTCCTTTAAAAGATGATTAAAGTTAAGATTCATTTCATTTACCCTTGGAACCTGGTACCTGCCAAAGCCACTATGATTCACACTTCACAGTTTACCATTGCTTCTACCTATGTTGGTAGAATCCAATGACAAACTTTAGCTTTTACAAAATAACGATGGTCTGCTGCTTATGGGCTCTTACTCTATTAGTAGTTTTTAAAAACTTTAAATACTACGGTGGCTCACTCCTATAACTTTTATTTCATATAAAAAAAATAATAAAAAAATAATTCAGTGTGTTTTTATTATTTTCGGTTTAGATAAAAACGATCTTATTTTTCTTATTTTTAAATTATATTCAGTATATTTTTACTAAATTCAGTTAAAAATAACAATAGCAGTTGCTACTTTTTAACATCTAACCTCTTAATATTTTTATGTTTTAATTTAGTCACATGAATGCTATAAGTGTAAATTTAGGACCAAGGAGTCAAAGAAAAAAAATATTTAAATATCTATTTTGGCATATTCTGCATTTATAGCACTCTTTATTATACCTAAAAATTAAAAATATTTAGGGGTTACATATCAAAAAGTATCTAGCAAATGCAGCGCCATTGTACTAGAAATGTTATCTTCTATTTAACTACGTTAAAATATACCGGGTGTCTTATTTAAAATATGAAGTTAAGATATTTTTCGGCTAAACCGGAAGTAATATAAAACCATTGAATTGGTGAAACAATGAACATTTGTGTAATATCCCTATGTGTCAATTTTTATTTTAATATTTTAAAAAATAAAAAAGTACTAAAAGAGAGCCACCAGCTACGGAACCGAATACTCGAAAATTAGGTTGAATTTTTTAGACCCCAATATAAAAATTTTGAAAAACTAAAGAGAAGAATTTAAACACTTTAGAAAAAGGTCTCACTACACTTTAACTGTCCCAAATCCTACGAATCCAATTGTTCTAAAAGAGTATTTCTTTTTACATAAATAAAGGAAATGTCCTTTCTATTTTGTTAAAAAGTGCGCATCCTGGTCCTTCGATTACTTATGATTACCCATTTTAACCTTTTTTTAAATATTTTCTAAACTTTTTGGTATTTATAAAAAAAAACGCAAAGATCCAACCAAAGATATGTGCAGCAGTACCTTTAGACCACCCATAACCATCCTTCCTATTTAAAATTTTTCGCGCAACTAATTTTAAGTAAATATTTGACAGATTGATGAATAATGGGCTGGCTACCGTTTAACTTCCCGTCATGAATCCAATTACTTTAGAGTTTTTTTTGCTTGTCTATAAAACGGCTAATCTTCTGGACAATTACTATGAAGTTAATTTACTTTTTAATTTAACAGGCCGTTTATATGCAGTTACTGAAAACATGGGTTGTGGTTATTTTTTTACTGTTAATTTGGTAACGAAGTTAATGTTTTTTTGATGCAAATTATAGGTACTTTGTGAAGATAACCATTATTTGCAATTCTGTAATTACTTGACAACATCTAAAGAGAAGATACTTGCAATGTCTCACACATCAAATAACTTGTCAAAGTTTGCAGCTGCTGATTATTACAAAAACCAATCATTATGTAAATAGGTATATGCTCATGATATTATAGCTTAAGTACATGTACGGATTTTTTAGAAAGAACATTATATTTGTTCAGAAAAATTGCTTCGACAAGTGGTTCGAACGCATGCAGAAGTGTATAGATCTTAAAAGAGAATATTTAAAAACAATAAAACTATTTTTAATGACAAGTAGATGTTTTTTCTTTATCAGGCTTAAAATATACAGGATGTTCATTTAAAAATTTACTGCTCAAATTATCTGCGAAAAGGAACAGATTTGAGAAAATCGCCTTAACACGTCAAGATATTTATTAAAGGGGAACGACTTTTTACAAAAAGACTGCGCTTATTCAACCCCTTAACCCCCAGGGGTACCACTCCAAAATTCTTAAATGAAAAGGAGGATCCGGTAATACATCATTTAAAAGCTCCTGACGAGTACTTTATAACCCTAGAATATAAAGTCATTATCTTCACCTACTTCAAAATAATGACGGTAATTTAAAAATTACCCAAATACCTAATTGACATGACCGTATTTCCGAAAATAAGAATGTTAGATGTACTTAATGTGGTATTTTCTTAAAGCACTTTTAGAAATCTGTTTAATGGTACTATAAGTGATAATATACAGGGTGGAATAAAAGTGTAAGTAAGAGCACCCTGTATATTATATTAGCAATAGATATATCTTTAAAAAGCTTTAAAAAATACGCCACTAAGTACATCTTACTTTATTATTTTTGGAAATATATCTATCCCAATCTGGTAATCCGGTAATTTTTAAAGTACCGCCACTTTCTAGTAAGTAAAGGTATTTACTTTATCTTCTAGGGGTATAAAGTACTCGTCAGGAGCTTTAAAATAATGTATCACTCGACCACCCTCCTCATTTAAAAATTTTGAGGTGGTGGTCCTGGTGGTTAAGGGGTAGAGGGGGGCCATCCAATTTTTGTAACAAAAAATGTTATCCTCAAGAAATATCTTGACGTTTTTGGCAATCTTCTAAACTATACTCTGTAAACACTGGGGGAAAATTTACAATTAAATTAAAATCTCTTGTAGTGTAAATTACATTTAATGTTTAACATTAAAACAGTACATTTACACTAACTATTTAAATAATATATTTAAAAATATAATTTATTGCAATTTGCATTTAAAATTAGATACAAAATATAAATTAGCTTTTTAGATTGTAGAAGGTACAATCAGAACTGTAAATTTACAATAATTATACATTTAAATTGATTACACAGAATTACAGGCAGACCAATGTAAATTGTCGCCATGACTTCCTCGATTTAAGGGACAGTTGTAATTTCGACGCGAAATAATTATACAAATTTCGCAACGAGTAAACTTGACGCACTAGCGAAGGGTTCATGATAATGCTGCGGGTATTTTCGACGCATAATTTGTATGCTATTTTTACCTGTACAGGAAATAATTTAAATCGATTTTGAATAATATACAGAGTGTTATTTTAATACTGCCACACAATTCACGGACGCGTTCGCGCGCTGTCAATTAAAATGCCGCAAAAAATAAATAAAAGTAAGAGTTTGTATTAGTCTCGGGTTTAATTAAGGATTAAAAAAATAACTTACCATGATCCCCCACCTATGCTTTGTCTTCGGTAGAAAATATTCGAGTAATATCATTGCAAATTCACTACAATATATTGTCACTCTTTTCCTCTTAATCCTAAACAAACCTGTACCTAAATATCCGTCAGGCCGCCCATAGGACCTTTTTGGCATAGGTAAAGTAGGTTATTATGCAGTCGAAATTACCACCGCCGATAGTGCAATCGCTGTATAGTAATGCGAAACATCAAGCAGACGGCAGTGGTAATCTCGATGAAGGTAATAACCTTTTTTTACTTATGTCAAAGAAATGGTCCGAAATCCGATAGGTATTTACAATGTATATTTAGGTACAGGTAGTTTGGTGGTTTTGTTTTTAGGTTAAAAGAAAATAATGGTTTAATTAAGAAAAAAAAAGGTTTAATTAACGAAAACTATGACTCTCCACCTATACTTTGCCTCGGTTTTCGGTGTTTTGTTACTTGATATAACTCGAAAATTTTTCACCGAAGACAGAGTATAGCAAACAGCAAAATCTCTTTCTGATAAGCAATCCACCATATAAGCAGCATGCGTTCACACTATTTCTTGACCTTGCTGCGGAGCTGGGCTACACTACCAAAGAATGGTTAAGCTGTGGAGCGTGCTTTACTTATATGGTGGATTGCTCATTGGAAAGTTTTTTGCTGTTTGGGTGGTTAGTTCTGGTTAATAAACGTTTTTTTTTACCCCTTAATTTAACCTAAATTTAATTCACAACATTTATTTTAGAGAAATCTAACCATTTCGTTAAAAGATATTCAAAATCAAAGATTGAAGAATTTTAGAAAATAAACTTGTTTTTTTTTTAAATTTTGTAACTTACTGTTCAAATTCTCTCCTGTACAGGTACAGATAGCATAAAAATTATGTTTTTTTAATGATAATATAACCTAAATACAACATTTTTGCATAAGTTTTAAAACTACATATCCAATTTATTATTACATGTCATATTAAAGGCCTCAAGTAGGCCATCATTATTCCTCTAATTATTATTTAACACTTTTTACAGTGTATATGGCTATATTAAAATAATTAGTGTATGATGGGGTTATAGGTTATAGCTAATACCTTGTAATTATTAGCTACTTATGTAGGTAACTAGTAGGGCAAAAGTGCATCTTTCTTAATCGTTGCATGATATTTTCAGTTCATGACCTGGCGTCGAGAATTGCAATCATGTCACCGTTTTTTTGCAATAGATATCAAAAATTTAGTAATTAATTAACATTTTTTTTTACTATGACACCCTGTATCCCTTTTATTATTAACTCTTGATTATAAGTATATTTCAGTCATAGAAGTAGAAGAGTTCCGGACTTTCATTGTCATTATTTCATTTTTTTCGCAACGTTTCGGGCAGGACTATCTTTGTCCTTTTTCAAGTGTAAACAATTTGTACTTGTAGATGAACAGAGATAGTACTCCCGAAAGGTTGCATGAATAAATGAAATAAAGACAATAAAAGTCAGAAACTCTTCTTTTGTTAATACGTAAGTATGTTTGTTAAATCCTAACATTGTGGTGGTCTGTAGTTTTTCTGTGTACTAATAATTAATGCATACCCTGTAAATAGGTAATTCTTAGTAAATATCGTTATTCGAGTAGAGGTACATCGTTAAACTGAATCCGATTTAATCGATCAGGTCGAACTTAGAAACGTGTTCTGATTGGTCAATTCTGAACCAAACCTTTAAATCGACCAATTAGAATAATAGTTTCTAAGTCCGATCCGATCGGTTGAATAGGGATTCAGTTTAACGATTAACTTTACCATTGTCAAGATCTACATAAAATCTTTGTATTTTGAAACACGATAATATTTTTGACTGGGATGACAAATATGCAGTTAGATTTGTTATTAAATGTAAAAGGGGTTTCCTGTATTGTTTTTTCGCTTTAATTTCGAAAAACAATCTAAGAAATAAACGTGTGCTCCTAAGAAGCTAAAATTAATTTGAAATCTGTCCTTAACAAATGCTTCTATAATTAAACCTGATGCATTATTAATGCAATTAAATTATCGATCTGTTATTTTTAACAAACGGTTATGTTTCCAGGTTATAATAAATTCTAGATACGATTGGTACAAGGAAAATATGATTTTGATTTTTCATTTTTATCTAAAAATTATTCTAGTTGTGTATACATATAACTTGTATCTTTTTATTATCGCTTCCTTCTATCAGTTGCAAGTGATCATGATCACTTGATTTCGTAAAAAGTGTAATTTGAAATTATAATAAAATTTAACATCAAGTTAATCACATAATTTTTAAAGAATGTTATAATTTTTACTTCTATCACTTTGTGATTTTGGCTTAAAACCCTAGTTTAAATCTGTCTCTTTTTGCAGATAACCTGAGTAGAAAGTTTGTAGTCCGTGGGTCTGTAAATCTAAAGTTATCAGGGTACCAATATTTTAACACGCAGTAAATTACCTTATTAAAACCAACTTAATTTTTAAATTTTAGAAATTCCGAACACTGGTAAAATTTAATAACAATGGTAAACATGTTTTATGATATTAGCCGTATAGATTTTTTATATAGTTAAACAATTGCAGAAATCTGCGGGTAGTTAAGGGTCATAAATATTAAGAGGCCCCTAGCTAGCCGGACCATCTATCAGACGCGTAGGGACACTGGGCTCGGCCCCATGTAATCGAGTGCCGGGTAATCACTAGAATTAGCAGTGCCGGTCTCGGTGGTCCCGCAACTACTGCCAAAGTCCCACGCAGCATCACTAACACCCTGTCACAATCGCCATATAATTATGTTATAAATTACGCCCAATAATCGGCTCCGACTGCCCGCCCGACCCCACGGCTATTTGGTTTGTTCGACGACTGCTAATTGAAATCGACGCTGAAAAGTAAATCGGCTTCGTGTAGAAACAGAGGCGGTACTTTACTTTTTACTGTCATCAAAAATAAAATTGGTTTATTAAGGCCCTTTTATACAGCTATGTCCTTTCTAAGTTCAGTTTAAATTTCCGGTTCAGTTTTATTTTAGTTCAGAAGCGCAGTCCATTTACATGACCCGTTTACTTCTTATTATTTCCTTTTAAATTTTAAGACATTCATCACCAAAATAATATAGTGGTTATACTTATAAAATTTGAAGTAAATGCTTTTGCTTCTAAGTATAAGCAAATGCTTTTGCTATATTTTTTATATCATGAGTACTATACTTATAAGCAAAAGCATTTACTTCAAATTTTTTTAAGTATAAGCATTTGCTTCTTTTTATTCATAAGGCCCATTATTTGTACAATAATTTCAGTAAATCGCTTTCATTTTTACACGTAAGGAAAACTGACAGTTTGACTGAAACTTTAACTGAACTGGAGAATGGATATGACCTTCAAAAGGGCCTTCCATAAAGAAACTAACAATTGAGGTCCTCAACAGGGACGTACTCAGTTAACAGTCGCACCTAGAGCAAGGGAGTGACCCCGCCGTTGTTTTTTGCTATAACTTTTTAGATTTTATAAATTTTTTAAATATCGTTTTATGACTTTAATACATGGCCCTTTAAAAGTATATTTATGCTCAAATTAGAAGTTTGTATCAAATAGTGCCGGCTTGAAAAACGTTTTTAAGATGGGTTGCATTGCAAGTATCGCTCACTAGTAAAGTGTTTGCAACTAACAGTGGTCGTGATATAATTATAGTATTCCCTACTATAAAGGAAGCTTGAAGTAGTTAACACTATCTAAAAATAACGTTCTACGAAAATAAAGCGGCTTGCAAATAAAAGAGCACATTTGGCACCATTTAATTTGCTTTTAGGGACAAGGTTTCCAATTATTCTCCCAAAATTACAAGGTTAAACGCTGATACCCCACATCAACGTAAAAAGCTGGGGTCAGTCGCTGACCCTTCTGTCCTATATTCCCCGGGTACAAAAATTGGCCCCAGGTGCAACTGTTAAGGCAAGTATTAGGATTTTTGACAGGTCATCTAAGAAAACACCAGAATATGAACATATCCCTACAAAATGCAGGCTTTGCGGAGCAGAGGAGAAAACAGCCCTACAAATATAAATTATAATAGAAATGCACTGACGCGCCAATAACAGAGTCTGTTTGAAAACATATATTGAAAATCATCTTTCTTATGAGCATCTTGGCACAAAATCTGCTAGAACTGATAAAGAAAAGCGGACTTCTATAACAATTGAAGGATGCACAATAAGTCAACAGGCTCGAGTGCAAACATGATTAACCAACCCCGCCTTAAACCAATGAGCCAACGCCAACTATCCAAACTAAAATGATACCTTAAAAATACTTTATAACTTGAAAGATACACAAAACGACACTAATATATTTATTGGATGATTTTTTCGTTGGGTGCACGCCAAAAACTGTATTTTGTTTCAGGCAACCGGCCAGTTCATGAGGGTCAATAGGGCTCAACAGGGTCAGCTCGTATACCCCGGGACCAGGACCGAAGCGGTCCCATTCCTTCCAGTTTTTTTGGCGTGTACCCAACGAAAAGACCATGCAAATAAATGAATTCGCCTTGCCAATATGGAGCATATCTTCAATACTAATATATTTTTACATATTTAGAAAAAGAAAGAGACGCAACAAGTACTCTAAATTAGAGGTGAAAATGAGCAAGGTTTGCTGATCCGAACAGTTGGAATAACAAAAAGAAAGACACGACAGGACAGCACGTGTGGCAAATACCCCATGGCAGCGGTATCTATAACCTATCGTTGTGAGACGTCAGACGTGCATGTCACATCTTTAATATTGCTTCTCACCCAGCAGTTGAATATTAGCTCATTCACAATATTAAGAAGAAACTTTTAGTGACGAAAAAAAAAAACCATTTGGTTTTATAAAAATACCGGAAGCCTCAAATATATTTCGAAAGCCATGTACAGACTTGGATACGAAATCGGGACAACATTGTCGGCCGACTGTATCTTGTTCAAAAAAATTTTCAGCAACAAAGTTGGCCAACATTTGCAGATACAAGCGTTTCGCGTCCACACTAGTTTTAAAGCTCGTACAAACTTGCCGATGTCTTCCATATTAAATGGAAAACAGGCGTCTTGTCGATTCCTTGGATGAAAGGCCCACGGATGTTGCCATGGCGTTTGCAACAAGTCGGCCGACCGATATGCAGCGCGGTAAAGATCTGTCGACCAACCACTTTCGCCGATTGTATCCAAGTCTGTACGTGGCTTAACATTCAATAAGAACACATAACAGAAGAAAGGTTAACAGACACTTTTTTTTTCCTAATAAAACAAGACATGTTACAGACAAAAACGTATTTAAACTTAATAATTATCTATAATTTACCAAAAGAAATTCAAACTTAATTATTATTATTTACTATTTCACAAGTTTAATAATGTAGGCGCCCACTGATGAAGTACAGTTTTATCTTAACCCAAATAGATAAATAGGTTCTGGGTCTGGTCTGTATTATGGGCGTGTTGTTTACCTGTGATCGCGCCAGTCCCATAAATCAAATTCAATTTTCGTTCTTTGTGGAAAAATTAATGACCATTTTTGTGTCATAATTATACGGTGATTTATGGTTTAACGGTTTTTAATTGATTAATTTGGAAATTGATTGTTTTTATGGCCAATAAATATTTTATGAATTGACAACCCTAAAATTTGCCGTTGGCTATTTAATAATTATAAAAATTCTTAAAAATTATTTATTTATTAATTTTCCACGACTGTTAAATATGAATTTATGCAATGTAGCAGCTACATCAACTGAAAAGTTACCTTTGATTTTGTTATTATTTCTTTTAGTTCATGTGTCACTAGACTTAAAATTTAATAGTTTGCGAATAAATTTGATATAAATTATTTAAAATTATTAGAACAAATTTAGGGGACCAAAGTTAGCAGGGGGTTAAGACTATTTATGTCCACGCTGTATATTGTTAAATTGTCCAAGGTAAACTTTGTCCAACCTATTTGATAAGAAGTATGTTTAGTGTAAAACCTGCTTAAACGATTTTTTGCTTTTCTGTAAAACTTGGTATTTTTTACATTGGATTTATTTAATTCCCACCAATGGTATTCCAGTAATAGTAAAATTATCAATAGCATCGAGGCAGAATAGTATCTCTATTTTTGCTTTATTTTATATGGTTTAGAATTCTAAAAAAAATAGTTTTGAAATATAAAGTGATTTGATACTGTCATAATACTTAATGAAATAAAAGAAGATTTATATTAACATAATGTATCTTTCATATAATCAGGAAACATTCAGCCATAGTTATGCAGGGTTATGCGCTTTATGAATAGGAAAATTAATTTTACATGACATTTCACAGTGTGTACTTACATTGAATCCACTCTTAATATTCGCGATAAAGTCCACCTCAAGTCTACCTTCCTTTATAATCACCAGTAATAAATATGCTACATGAGTAATCCTATAATCATTACCCACGAACAACAAACAACATTTGATTTACGGTAGGAATTTATTATTTGTGTAGCAACCAGTAATTTTAAAATTTAACCAATTTGTCGCTTTAATTTCGTGGTTTCGTTCATAAAGTTATTGCAGAAAACCTTTAACCTTTATCTGTAATGTATTATTTAGGTATTAAGCGTTATACAGGGTGTCTTCTAATTAAAGGGGAAAAAAGGGTAAATATATTTATACAGGGTTATTTTTAAGTTGATATTTTCCTCTTAACACTTAAAAAATGCAAGAAAATAAGAAAATTTTTCCAAATGAAATTATGTTGGAAAATGCTTCGTTTCCGAAATACAGGGTGTTAATCCTTAAGTACTATTCTGGAGACTCTCAGACTAATAGCGATTTTCTTTTAAAATTATTTTGAATACTGCTTGTTTTATCCTTATCACCCTCCACGTACCTTTCTCTAGCAGTAGTTTACGCAATCTTTTCCGGTCGGCAGTGCAGTGTAAGTAGGTTTATGGTTAACATCTTCGCTTAAAGTGTTAGGGATCTTGGAGACTCATATATAGTCTAAGTGTAACAATTTAAAATGTTTATTAAATGTTGTTTTTTGTGTTATTTTTGTTTATTTAAGTGTATAAAATGTCTCAGGTGTAATCTTTATCAAAAGAAGTTATATTTGGGGAAATAGATTACGAAAGTACATTAGAAAATTGGTTTAAAGAAATAGATGAAGCCAGCGATAATCGACTAATTTGAGAAAGTTCATGCCGTTTTATCGAATCATGAAAAGACAGCGAACAATCTATGTCGGGGAAGAAAAACGATTTAAAACTAGAAAAAAAAATAGTTTTACGAGGGTCAGCAAATTAAAAATGGTTTTAATCGCAAAAATCGTTACCAAGTGGCCAAAAAAGTACACCTTCTATATTCTAAAAAATTGACTAAAAGCTTGCATTGCACGTTTTCATATGTGCAGGAAGAAAATGTTTTTCTACATTTTGTTTATTTGTTTGACACCTTAGTCATTAGAAAAAATATAGAGGAATTAATTTTGTTTATTATGTTAAAATTTTGCCTTTATAAAACTGATTTTGATGATGAATTTAAAATTATAATATTTAAAATTGTTTTATAAAGGTTTAAGTAAGGTTTTTTAAAATTATTTTACTCATATGTCATTAGGTTTAAGGACAACTAAATAAATGAAACCAATTTGAAAAACTGTTTTGTTTTATAATTATTTTTGATTAAGTTTCTTTAAGCAGGAGTCCCTGAGACTCCCTATAGTAATAATGAATAAAAATTGCACTAACCAGTGGTATTCTATTTTATTTTAATATCAATATCATAACATTTTAAGTCAATTACATCTAAAATAATTAAAAATAATTAATTAAGGTTGTTAAACTTTTTAACGTTTTTCTTGGTGGTCCAGAGATAAGAAATAAAGATACATTTTTTATTTTTCTTAAAAACCAAGCAGGCTACAAACCAGCTTTATTTGCCCTATTTAAATAATTTATAAAAAAATGTACGAAAGCCAGTAGCATACATTTTTTCTTTGTAAATAATATTGGTTTATTTGCCGCTTGAGACGCCACTGTTCTTGACAAATATGGTGTCTCTAAATAGTACACAAACAAGCTACCACAAATTGAGATTAAATATGACGACCCAACCTAACTTACCCTTTTTTATTCAATAGTGTGAATGATTGAAGATACAGGATGTTAAAAATTTATTCTGGCTTAGTTTTTATAAATAATTTTGTTAAATGATGAGTAATGTAATATAATATTCGACTAGAAAGGGTTTTGGAAGGCTATAATAGAATGTTAATCCTTAGGGGTGACCTTAGAACAAAAAGTTTAAATAAACATAAGTGACTTTACTTAACGTCACTCGCTTTTAATCTTATCTTATCTTCTAATCATCAAATGATTCTCCGCTCATGTATCATTCAGTTTCATTTAATGTGCTTAATCCACTATATTCAACCCTGACTTTGTTATAGCCATAGTTTGCTGACTTTGAAATTGTTTGTAATGACAAGAATATACTTTCTTATAGAACTCATGAGATTTAGCATACGTTGAAATTTTAGTACCTACCCCGACCACTAGATAGCGAAAGTCCAACTGACCAATAGAAACTCGATACGGCTATCGACCAATTTTCTGAATGGTCCGGTGCCAACTTTCGCTATCTGCGTTCAGGTAGGTAATAAATTTTAGATACGCTGCAATCTCAGTTATGAGGTTCACGGATTGTAATTTGATTTAAGTTCTTAAATATGTCTCCTTTTCGTTAATATTGAAGGTCTTACGTGTGTATTGTTTCTTTTGTTTTAGTTAAGATTTGGTTCTTAAAAATATTTTAAATGCCCTGGTTAACGAAAAATTATATATGCCAAATGGCATATTCACCATACCAGGTATTCAAATAATATTTTAGATTAGATAAATAAATCCCCTTAAAAATACAGCATGTATCTGATTCACTTAAAGATAATATGGAACTATATATAAAAGGAACTTTTTCCAGCAGTGATAAAATTATTAGGCGGTGCAAACCTTTTAGAGTTTGCTTTTGGGGCATAAATATTTATCGGGCATTAGCGGTCCCACCAGCGAGCCAATTTATGTGATACCGCAAAACGAACCTGGCGCTTAAACTGGTACTAAAGACCAAAGCAAACAGAAATTTGCATAGAATTAACTGTCATTAAGTTAAATTCCCAATGAGATTCAAAAACCAGTTCTTCAAAAAAGGTTTGAGGATATTTTCGTATTGCTACCTTTAGTAAGTAAAACTATGTTATAAATTTGGTGCTGTTAGACCAAACAAATATTCTTAAATAACCACCATACAGTGGATTTTTTTAAATGTCCCACACCCCTTTTATATTTTTTAACGGATTAATTTTAAAAATTAAACTTTGATACATAAAATTGATATAAATACTACATTTTAAAAGTTGAAGTTGACAGATAAAAAATTTGCTGAGTCCATCTTGGAAAAAAATTTAAAAGGAAATACGGGTCTTATCTTATGGCATTTTAAAGCCCCTGACAGGAATTTTATAACCCTAGAATATAAAGTCAATACCTTCACCTACTAAAAAATGGCGGTATTTTTAAAGTTACCTAAATACCTGATTTGGATGGATGGCCATATTTCCGAAATTATTGAAATTAGTAGTTATGGTAGCATTTTCTTAAAATTCTTTAAAGATCTAATTTTATTGCTGATACTTGGCACTTGACACGGGCGTGAGAAAAAGTACCGATATTTTTTAGTAAAGCGAATAATAAAAATATTGGGTGAAGCAAAAAACTGGGATATCAAACAACAGTGACGATGTTACTTTTTAATTCAGGATGCCCGAAAACTCCAAGAACCAATAGTTTAAGATCCGAACAGGAGGCTTGATCTGCACCTATCTGTTTACCGGTTAAAAACTATTTGTTACTCAATTTAGTACTTAAACAAAAGTATTGCTACAGGTTTGCCTTAAAAGTAATAGTCAAAGCTATGTTTAAATTTAAAAAGATAACCTCAAAATTTTTAACACACCCTGTATAATGGCATTTTTTTTAAACTTTACATGACAGTACTAATATATCACTTTTCTTTACTCTAATTTTATAAATAAAGCCATGGGAAAATGTTTAAATTTAAAGATTTTAAAAAAATTATAACAATTTCTTTAATACATTCTGTATTATTTAAACATTCGGCTCTTAGACCGCCATGTTTTTTTTTTTTGTAAAAAAATTCTAGAGTTGCAGCATTTTTTACTAACGCCGTATATTCTTAAAACTCAATTCAACCGAGGTCTGATACTGACATTTTTTATGACCAGTCAACATCCCGCGCGTGGGACTTTATTGTTTTATACGGGTCCTGATAACTGAAATGCAAATGGTTTTTGCAGGCGAAATTTAAGTTGTTTCTTGTGTTTTATTATTCCGTCAAGATTTTATGCTCCATAGAATTTTCGGCTAATACAAATATATATTTTAAATGTGCCGTTTGGTTTTGACCGGTCATTATCCCCGAATTTTATTGTTTATGGGAGACTATAAAAAAAAGTACACACAATGTGCAATCTACTAAAAAAAACAAACATTTATATCCCTATATTTGTATTTTATTGTAAAGTTGAAACCTTTCTCTTTCTTAATTTCATTGTTCCTTGTATGAAACCTATCAGATTAAACATCGTGCAGAAAAAGTACCCAATTGTACATCCTATTATAAATACTGCACTATGAAAATTGGCTAAGAATAATCTTGGGTCTAGGTTTTATAGAGACCGTGGGAATAAAAACCTTTTATTGTGTATCGAAGAAGGACGGAAAATTGTCGGATAGTGGGGGAAGATTCCCCACCTCTCCTTGAATACCACAGCATTAGGTACGGAGTGTGTTTTTGTTTAAACTACTCCTCACATAATCTAAATATTTATTTTCTAATGACAGAGAGAGAGCGAGACACGCGTATGCTGTCGTCTTACCCCTTCAAACTAATGGCCCTCTGACTTACTACTAACTAAACCAATTAGATTAAAAGTGGGTGATACAAGAAAGCAATGTTATGATTTATTTTTTTAACTTACATATTTCTATATTTATGTAGCTTCTCTTTGCACATAAATTCTATTCCAAGATCAAGTTAAGAAAATCTGTATAGTCCATTTTTTTAATACCACCCCCTCTTTTTTTTAAACGGACAAATTTTAAAAAGAAGAACTTAGCAAATTGTAATTAATATGTGATGATGACAATGATAAGAAAAGTATAGATGGAAACAGGGGGTCTTGTGGCATACAATTTTAAATCTCCTAACGAGTGCTTTACAACCCCAAAATATAAAGTCAATACATTTACCCACTACAAAATGGCAGTAGTTTCATAATTACCTGAATACCTACCTCATTTGGTAGGCGCCATATTTCCGAAACTAATAAAGTTAGATATAAATAATGAGGTATTTTCTTAAAGCTTTTTAAAGATCTTTTAATTGGTGGTACTGAAATAAAACACAGGGTTGCACAAAAAGTATTATCTTTTAATGAAACACCCCGTATATTATAACTCCGTTATAAAGGTAATTTAAAGAATTTCTATGATTTGTTAAAAATACAGCAACATACAGTCTCATTTAAAAAACTAAAATTGTATAACATAACACTTTTTAATCGTACACCTGTTAAATCTGGTCTAATTGCCAAAAAATGGGCAATTTACCTGATCAGCGTATATTTAATCGAATTTGTGCAAGACGTTATGCATGCAATATCATCAATATTAGGCTTAATTTTAAAATATATTTTGAATAAATATGTTAAATTCCACATTAAATAAAACTTCCCAAAAGAACTGTGCTTCAAATATGGGAACAAAATAAAGTTTATTTTTATCAAGGTTCAATAATTTAAAATATTTATATATTTATTTATACCCACACCGTACAAAAAAATATGGATGACAATTATAGCGATTGCATTTATCTAAAAATATATTGCCTTTTTTTATATAATACACAACTGTAATTAAAAATCTGTCCTATTCAAGTAAACCTAATAATACCCTTGAGTTTAAATTCCCGAAATTTGATTGCACCTGCCTAATATAACAGTTTGTCGATATAAAGTAACCCTTGGCACCCAAAATCTATTGGTTGTGATAGCTAAAAGGCCCAATTAGTTCTTAGAACAGAATATCTCGTGTCAGAACTTTTTTGTAATTACAGGGTATGGCTTATAGTAAAACAAACAATTATTAAACCGTTTATTTGTTACATTCGATAATTAACCATTACCAAATTATTCCAATTAGTTTTAAAATCGTCCATTAAATTTTAAAAAATATATTTTTATTTTTAAAAGACATTATTGGTTTTATTTTATTAATAATTTTATTATTTTTAGCTACAAATAAACATTTTTAGTTAACAAATGACGACTTGGAAGAAATATTTTATCTATGTCTAAAAAACTTACTCATATATTTTTAAGGCATCTATTTGTTAAATATTTTAATTTTTAATTTAATTTTTACTACAATTATTTTTCTATTTATTCTGAACATCTACCACCTGGTTTATTTAGACACATATTTTACCTATTTTAATTTTCATAATATAAAAAAATATGCTACTTACCTCGCTATCAATCTTCTTAAATTCTTCGTCGTCCTCGTCCACCTCAAAATAGAGCTCAGCTGATGTAACAGATACCATTCCAGGTGCAACTACACCAGGCGCGACTAGTTTTGCTTTGGTGCTTATATTAATCGGACCTATAAATAATATATTTTAAACTGGATATTATTCACAGAATCAAAAATACCTATCTATTCTAAAAACAAATTGGCATTTAGCATTGGGTTTTAAAAAAAAATCACTTGAATTAAAACGATCACTTACCATTTAGGTCACTGTCTAACTCTCGATCGTCAGTAAGTAGCTCACTATCATCCACTAACTCAATAAGTTGATTTTGTTGATGACTTCTTGTAGTTGCTAGATGAGCATGGAACTCTTCCCTCGCCTACGAATATTTAAATAATGAATGCTTGCATAAAAATGTCTTTTATGTTTTCCTTTTATTTTTTAAACGGATTAATAAAGAAAATTAAAACATTTGGATATGAAATTTATAAATAAATACTGTATTTTAGAGTAAAATTGACAAATTGAAAATTTTAAGATATCTGTCAATTTTACTCTTAAATATAATATTTAATCATCAATTTTCTATTCCAAAGTGTTACTTTTTAAATTAATTCGTTCAAAAAAATAAAAGCACTGTTTATTTAATAAAATATAAAATAAAGCAATATAAAATTTTAAAAATACAGGGTCCCCCATAACAGGCTACCCATTTTAATACTTATGTTTTTTTTGGTTTACCAAACAAACTTTTTGCTCTACTAAATTACAGCTAACTCTTATGGGATTTATGATAACCTATAAATATTTGGCTAATTTAATTCTAACTTTTAAAAATCACGTCTTCAAAATGACCTCCACCAATTTTAACACATTTTCAATATTACATAAAAAGTGTTCATTAACGGCATCTGATTTCTCCTGTGGAGATATTAAAAAGCCAAAGTGTTTGCGAGTCATCCAGGTACAATCAAGGAGCTCAAAGTCAAAATTCGTGAAGAAGTTAAAGAAATAAACGAAGGCTGTCTACGCCATTTGTTAAACCATTTTTTATCTTATATTAAAAATGAGTTGAAGTTGGTGTAGGATATTTAGAAGACGTGATTTTTAAAAGTTAGAATTAAATTGGGCAAATATTTACAAGTTATCATAAATTCCAAATAGTTAACTGTAATTTAGTATAATAAAAAGTTTGTTTGGTTAACTAAAAAAATTCATATATTAAAATGGGTAGTCTACTATGGGGAACCCTGTATATTCAGTAATAGCTAGAATTTACCACTTACTTGTAAAATAGCATCTTCGGGTGCTCCATGTTCAATAGCTGCCTTTAAACTAGCTTCAGGGTGAGTCGAACCTAGAGGATTATGAACAAAACGTTTTCTCCTTCTTGCATCATCCTCCCATGCGTCCAACTTCCAAAATTCAGTTAACCTGAAAAACATAATAGTATTTGTATGTAACAACTCTTTTAAACTTTCTGGCTTTAGATTTCTCCAATAAAATACTTACCTGTATTCATTTGGATCTAAGGATCCCCATGCTCCATGTTTATTCGACATAATGTTTCTAACTTTTTCAAGAAGCCTGCTTGCAGTAACGTTGTCTCTTCGTCTGGCTGAAGTTATTAAATGATCACACATTTTTTCTTCTTCCTTTCTATCCATTAGTGTTTGAGCACACTGAGTCTAAAATAAATAAAAACAAACATTGGCACTTGCTACAAACAAAGTATTTTTATATGAACGTTGTGACAGTTCCTAATTATATTGGCATTTTTTGCCTGTGTGTAGAAAGACCACGATCTTAAGCAAAACAACAATATTTGTTTCTTCTTACATCGCCACTTTATCGTTTTTAGTTTTTAAGGACTTTTGCAACTTAAGCTCTGTAACATAGTATTTTTACTTGGTAGCGACTGACAAATTAAAAATCAACACTACGTTCTTTGTCTTGTGCCGGCGCCACACGTTGGGCGAAACTGTGGCTGAAGAATTTGTTTATGACTTCGCTGCTTAAAATCGAACACGAATTCCCTTTGATTCGTGTCGGTTTACCGAAACCAAAGCGAACTCGAGCTAAACTTGGCCCAATAAAGGTAAATGCAAACGTATCGTCCACACGATGGCATTAGCCAAAGTTTGTCAAGCTGGCACAACGTGTGTACTGAAATATTTTAAACAAAAACATACCTCAAAATCTGCATGCTTTAGAACATCGTCAGCACGCATCCGATTTAAAATAAATTCAGCTTCATTGGCAACTCGCACTATATGATCTTTCATCGCATGTGATAACAATCTGCCTTCGTTAATTAATTCAATAAAGGCCAATCCTGCATGCTTCTGTAAGGAATTTTGCCATTCCTGCGAACACAACAGCATCACAAGTTCAACAACAGAAGTGCTGGTTTTAAATGTGGTCAGTCCTTTGCCTTCCATTAATAATTCCTGGCCATGGGAACCAACAAGGGTTTTTGACAGAAATGGTGCAAAGTCTACCATTATTTCCCTAAGTAATGGGCATACTGAGCCTAATGCCATTTCTAGTTTCTGAGTTAAAGAAGCTTCTCTAGATGGAGTTGGTATTGAAATGTGATCAACCAAGCCGCTGACTGGCAAATCGTCCGGTCTGACTTGATTTGTTGGTGGTTGCATTATATTTTCTGGTACTCTTACTACCGATATTTGTCCTAGATGTTTTTCACCTAAAATACAGATGGCAAATAAAGTTATAAATTAAAATTAAACAAAATAATTCATCTTTGTACCTCTATCGGAAGTTGGACTCTCCATGTTTCCTTCTAGATCCAGTCCTTGGGAATGCGACATATTTTCGGCATTTCTAGTTTCTTCTTTAAGATCGTTACGAGTATCGTCTTCATTTAAATTAATGTCGGTCCAGTTTTCATCGTTTGATGATATTTTGTTATCTTCTGGCATGTCGATATTGGATCCAATGTTGTTCGTGTCCAGAGAATTAACCGAATTAATGTCTTCTACTGAGTCAGTACTCTGTGAATAATATGACGTTTTATATGAAACAAGAATACCAATAGAAAAATAATACAGATGACACTGACTAAAAAAACTGTCATCTAAAAATTTTATAACAAAAATTTAAAATTTTAAATGTTGAGGTGGCAGTTTTTATATCGATAAAATATTTTTAAATTTTACTAACACTGCTGTTAGTAAAATTTGTTTTTCAATTTGCTTACTTTAATTTGTAAATTTTGAATCCAATTAAAAAATATTTTTTGTTAAACATGCATTCGTGCAAAATTATAAAAATTTAGTTTCATTCCAAATAATATCTATTATTAACCTGAGTAAAAAATTTTGAAAAAAATTAATCCAATATGATTCCAAACCAATTAATGCACATGTCAGATTTAAATATCGGTAATATCTACAAAGTTATGGCAAAGTAAAGTAATTAACCATCTAAAAGCCGCTTAGTGTGTTGTGTTTTTAAAACATTAAATAGTATACGTTAAGTAAAAACCTGTCATAGAATATTTCTTTTCTTGACAATCACCTGACCTATACAGGATGTCCCGCTACTTAATGACACTGAGAACCACAGATTCCTTCTGCTAAAAATGTAAAGATTTAACTAAGCATACCCAAATTCATAGTTAGTAATAATAAAAAGAAGATAAAGAGTGTCAAAGTGTAAAAAAATATTTGTAATTTTTTTTATAATGTTTGATACTCTTTGAATATTTTATTAAAACTCGGTATTTAGGGGTTAAAATATCAGCTATTCAGGTTTGTGTTTTTGTCAATATTAAAGAAATACTTTAAATACCGTTAATTCCAGCCGAGCTATCGTAACTTCCTTATTTCCTATTAATAAATTATTTGACAATGATTGTCTCTTTCTTGTTTGCTATGCCGGCGCCGCGAACCAGCAGCGCGGCACATGCTGTACGTAATGAGGCAACCTTACCTAGTCAAACGATCTTGTGTAAACCACTCTGTCGTCTGTCAACTCCTAACTTGTGATGAAAGAACGAAAAATGTAAACAAAACTTTATTTGGCAAACGCAGTAAAATTTGTTTTAATATATGTGGCAATAAAAATATACGCCTTTGCGCATTTTGAATTCGGTCTCGCAGTGCAGACGATGTCGCGTCGAATGCGTTTAAAAAGTTTGTAAAGTGAGCCAACCACCTAAAAGTGTACATGATCTGTGGGAAAAAGTAATCTCAACATTCATTGTGACGTCGTTCAAACAACCTAGTAGCGTAATCGAGGTGATAATTTAGTGCATCAAGTGTTTCGTCTGATCGAATTTGAAACAGCAAAACCCATACGATAACCGGCAAGAGAACAAGCTATACTTTGGCAACTTCTTCAAGCTTCGTTGACTTAACCACGTGTTATAATCCGCTTTCAGCTGTTTTTGACAGTCGACAGAAGGTAAACATATGTATTTAAAGGGATTTAAAGAGCTGGTCAGTAGACGATCTAAATAAACCTGTAAATTCGTTTTTTATACAAATAAGGTATACTTTGTAAGAATCGCTCTGGGCAACCATTTTAAAATATTTGCGTTTAAGATGTTAAGTAGGGAAAAAAGAGAAAGATGAAATTTTAGGAATATTAACAAATATACTGGGTGTTCCTTTTAAAATCCTAAAGTTCTTCTTTTATCGAAAATACTCATAAATTTTTCAAACACCCTAAATATCTAAAAGATCTAACATTGTATAGTAATAGATAAATAACATACTATATGCAAAAAATTTTATGCTGAATTCCATTCTGTAAACTAAAATAGGGGATACAGTTGAAAAAAAACTGAATTTTTAGCGATAACTTTTTTTAGGACACTCTATATACATCAAAATATTTTTGGGACATGAACGTTTAAAAACCCTAAAATTTTTGTTTATAACGGTTTGTCATATATCGTTGTCCAACAGAAATATTGAACTTTCTCGGACAATTAGGCCACCTTGTAGGTATGTTTGCTAGAATTTTAATATTTTGGCCCCTGTGGTTTTTCTTTGTACCATTGTTTAGCGGACACCTTGTATAAATAGCTGCTATTTAAAATGACTTTAGTTAAATTAAACGCATTACTTATCCGTATCCGTATCGATCCGGCAGACGTATCCTATCGCGATCGGTAACGTATTCCGACCTAGGTCCGACAAAATGAAAAATCAAAAGAGGAATAACCACAAACAGCAAAAATTACTACAAAATAACTAAAAATGTTGGTTAAGACACAAAACCAAGGGAAAATTTGATTAGTTTAGTTGGTTGAATAAAATGGATTACGTTACGTATGCACTGAAGCGGACGTTTAAGCTTTTTTTTGATCGGTCACGTATCGTCTTTTTGTTGCGTATACAGTTAGGTATAAGTGTGCAAATTTGTGGTGGGACCTTTTGTATTTATTATACAGGATGTCAAAGAATACGTGGGCAATCTCTCGTATTCATATAAAACACGCGAAAACAATGTAACAAGTTCCTATAATGTTTTTTCCCCAAAGTCCCTCTTTTACAGAGATATGGTCCCGGTTTTCTTTGAATTACATTTAAAAAAGTAGTTGGTATAATAAAATAATTATTTAATATAATAAGGACTCTTTAAATTTGTATCCTTGTAAAACATTTGCCTTTAACGTTTTGACGCCGGCCAATTAGAATTGATGACATGGATGACATTAGATGATATCATGACGTCGTACTAAACAAAATTGCGAGAATCGGAAAATAAATAGGGGTGCTGCCAATTAAAAAAAAGGCGTTGCTAACTAAAACTAACCTGACTGCGACTTCAGGCACGTTGAATTTTATTTTAAAAAAATCCACAACATATTGCACCTTTAATAATAAACCGAAATAAGTAGAAAAACTTGGATTTAGTCTTATGGCCCCCTAATTTGCACAAGTAGCAGGGAAATATGTGTGTGTCCGTCTCTTCCGTTTGGACGGACGCAAATTTATTTGCCGGTTTTAATGCGTTTTACGCTAAAAGTCTAAATCCAAGATTTTTTACTTCGGTTTATTATTAAAGGTGCGATATATAGAACTCCAAGTAAAAACGACATGTAACGAGGTCTAGACGCTAATTGCCGCCCCTGGCGAACTAACCCTTACACAATGGTGTTAATTTTTTTACACCCTGTATAATAAGGAAATGAAATAAGTACTTTTGGGTAGCTACAATCCTTAGCTAGAAAATGGTGCTCATATTCGATACCAATTAATTAAAGCGTTTTCGACAAAAACAAGTTTTTGTTTAGTAGGGACAACTAAAAACATTAAGTTATTCTGTTGCAAATGATACTAAAAAAACTTGTAAGAAAACATTTTTTTTATTTTACGAAATTAAAAATAATGTCGCAGCATTGTGGAGGGTCCCATAATCTTCCTTTAATGTCCAACCGACAAACAAAATTATTAAATACAACCCTATTTAATCAAAATGTTGTGTTTCTCGAAACCGCTTCACTTTATTGATATCGTACAGGAGTTCCTTACTTTTAGCTAAGGGGTTAAGCTATTTCAAAATGATGGGTTTATTCCTTAATTATACAGGTTGTAAATATTATAAGTACTATTGTGAGGGTTAGTCCGCCCCTGGCGAACTAATGAAGGCAAATGTTTTAAAAGGATGACATTTTAAGGAGTCTTAACTGGTATTTATCGTATTAAAAATTTATTTCATTCTACCATGTGATATAAAAGTTATTTAAGAAAAACCGATTTCCAGTGGCGCCCTTTCAAGGCACATATCTTTGTAAAAAGAGACTTAAAAAAATGTTTATATTCACCCTGTATATTTAATTTTTACAGTAAAATGGAAAAAAATTATATTTATACAGTATGCTTTTAAAGTCCGTCGCCACATTCTAAATTTTTAACCGTTTGGTATATTTTTATGAAACTTGAAATGATAATTTATGACCAAGGACTGCACTTTTGATATATCAGTCACAGCTCTAAAATAAAAAAAGGTGACAGCTGGGCAAATCAACCAAAATCAGTGGAAAGGAGAGTCTTGTGGCATATTGTTTTAAAGCTCCTGACGAGTACTTTGTAACCCTAAATACCTTTACTTAGGTACTACAAATTGGCGGTACTTTAAAAATTAGCTGAATATCCCATTTGAATGGTCTATATTATCGAAAGTAACAAAGTTAGATGGGCTTTATTTGGTATTTTCCTGGCTATTTTAAATATCTTTTAGTGGTAATATTGTTGATAATATACAGGGTAGGACAGAAAGTATATTTTTTAATCACCTTATTTTTTATTGCCATTAAAAAGATCTTCAATAAAGCTTTAAGAAGATATCACAATAAATTCCTACATCTAACATTATTACTTTCGAGAAAATGGCCATCCAAATCAATTATTCAGCTAATTTTTAAAGAACCGCCATTTTGCAGTGGTAAAGGTATTGACTAAATATTCTAGGATTATAAAGTACTCGTCTGGAGCTGCAAAATAATGTGTCAGAAGACCTCCTTTCCATTAAATTTTCTCTGTCTTTAGTGTATTATTTGGCATATAACTTGTTTCTCAAATCACAAAACACCAAAAAAGTAAGTTGTAAATAATTGGCATTTTAGATGGTTAGTTTAATCCTACACTATAAAATGCATTACCTTTTTACAATACGAGCACTGTTACAACCTCGAGCATGCCTTATCCCATCCAAAGAGTAATCTACAGTAAACCCATGTCCCAAAGAGGGCCGCTGTCTAGCGTTTACCTAGTTACGGAAGACCGCAACAGCAAAGCAGAGCATGTTAGTAGAGCGGTTAAGTTTATTACACACTAACATTACGTGTCAACTTAACTAAAACACTTTGATGTTTTTCATTGTAGACAATATATTTTACATGATAAAAATAACATTAATTTATTTCTGTTATTTGTATACTTACAAAAACCCTTAAACTCACTAGGTAAAAGATATTCCCTTCCCACCAATACAACTGTCAACAAATTAAGTTAAATGAGATACATTATTTATATCATATTATTTTTTCTTTAGTTGTTTTAAGTTTTCAAAATCGGTGCAGTAGCTTTCGACAAATTTTCGATAAATATGGTAACTTCTAAATAATTATTGCAATAGGCTTACACTTTTATAACCTTCATACATGTATAAGAAAAAATGCTTCAATGACGCAACTAAATGTTTTTTATTTTTATTTTATAATTTCTGACATTAGATACCTTTTGAACCAAATAGATTAGAAAAATCGTAACAAACCTTTTTTAGAGCGTTTAATTTGCAAAAGGAATTATTATGCATCAATATGTTTCGTTCATTAGTAGATATGTTATCTTTCAAAATTCAAAAATAACAGAACTTTTTCCATGTTAATTACACTTAAAATTCTGGCTGTCGATGTCGTGAGGATCGGGATTATTTTCAAAATTAGGACCCGCAATTTGCCATAAATTTTGTTTAAAATATTTAAAACATATTTAGAACTATGATGAAAATAAATTCAAACATACACTAAATAAGTACCACCCTAATTCTATTTTAAAAATATCAGTTAGACCTTAGAGGCACTTAAGTGCATGGTATCATATAGATTCATTTTTTTTTGGTTTATTTTAAATTTGTGTCTATTTGCTGCAAACTAGTTTAAAGAGTTTTAATAGTTGACACGCACTGTCTATATTAAACACACACATACCCAAATCACCAACTAACAATATAATGTCTCATCTATATAGGTTACTTACGAAATCAATTTTAAAATTAAAATCATAAATTTAAAAAATAACCTGGTTAGTAGTCGTTTCTACCAGGTTATGTTTTTGTTTTTCTTTGTCATTGAGGAGCCTTTATGCCCAAGAATTAATTTTTCTTGGATTAAGGTCAGTTAAATAAATATTAAAATGGTTAGAATGTCATATTATATTTTTTTGAAAGTCAAATGCTCAAGAAGCTACATAAAATTTTTAAAAATCATAATTGTGACGTTTCGGCATGTGGGTGGAACGAAGTTTTACCTTACAAAGTTTTTTTTGAGGTTTTTTTATATTCTATCGATATCGCATTGTGACCCATTCGTATTTTTTACATTTTTAAAGCATATATTCACTATTTTGTGTAAAATATCTTAAACAAATAAATATAAATTTAATATTAATTAACAGAAAACAAAATTTCAAGATTGAGCTTACCTTCTGTGATATATTAAAAAGAAGCTTTTAAGCCGTCAAAATCGCAAAATATCGAATTACACAACACAGATAAGACATTTAAATATTCTATAATGCAAATTTAATAAATATTTAGTCACAATACAAATTACACCTTAGTAAATATATAAACGTTTATTATTTGTTAAATATTAAAAAGTTAAAGAAATATTTTCTCTATGTACCTATTGTACTTTAACTTATACTTCATAAATATATTTTTTTAAAGTAGTAAACAGATGCATAAGTTAGGTTTAGTTAGTCATTTACAACAACTGTAACCATCCGACCATCCCTTATTAGAAATGCTTATCTTATATACTTAAAATTAAGAAAAGTAAGTAACCAATTTTTGGTTACTAACGCTTTACGGACAAAAATAGGTAGCAGCTGCTAAATATTATAAATTAAATTTGCATGTTTCTTTATCGCACTTTTATAAACATTCCAACTGTTCACTAGCAATATTATGATATCTGACTTGAAGACACGTTTCTCCAAAACCATGTTAAATGTATTTAATTTGTCTTCATTAAGAATACAAAAAAACAGATTACTTAAACTATGAGGAGTCAGTCATATGTGAATTAAGTAAACAAAAAGTTGTCTTAGCAAAAATTTTATTAATTTAAAAACTGTTTGATTTTAATTTCCTGCAGACAAAAATTTTAAAAGCATAGTTTTTAATAGAAGGCCAGAAATTTTTAATATTTTTCTTTGACTTCCAATTGATAAAGCTTACATCTTTGTAAAATCCTTAATGTGTTGTTTCAAAAATTAAACATAAATAAAATAATTAATTTAAGAACTAAATAAAATAAAATGTATTAGCCCAAGATCCGAGTTGCCAGCGACCTATACCCATCTGTTTACCGGATAAAAATGATTTTATATTAAATATAGTATTTAAACAAGGGTATTGATTGTTACAGGATAACCTCAAAATTTTTGACACATCCTGTATAATGGCAATCTATATATATATATATATATATATATATATATATATATATATATATATATATATATATATATATATATATATATATATTTTCATTTTACATGACAGTATTGTTATATCAGAATTATTTTTCTCCAATGTAATAAATAAAACCATGGAAAAATGTTAAAGTTTTATATTTTAAAAATTATTACAATTTTTTGCTACATAAGATTTGCCAATATACAGGATGTGTCAAAAATTTTGAGGATAGTTTTTTAATTTAAAAATAGCCTAAACAGGTGGGTTCAGGTCGCGTTCTATTTAGATCTTACAGACTATAAGTTTGGTGAATGAAATAGATGTGTAACATTTAATTACAGTATTTGGTGCTGCGAGCCGCGCTGTGCAGAAAATACACAATAATACACCTAACACTATTCATATATCTATTCTAGTGGTAAACAATATTTTACTAAAAATATGTATATAATTAAATAATATTGAAATTACCAAAACTCGATGTAATATCTACATATTTTAAAAATCATTAATAGGCAATGTATGTATTTTAGATTAAAAAATAAAATATATATCAGCTTGTTTATATACAGGTATATCCAATATACAATATAATAATTTTTTTAGATAGGTAGTGGCTTTTAGCTAATATAAAAATTAAAAGAAATTATTTTACCCTATTTCATAAAAAACTGTATTACCATGTAATAAAATTTAATTGGTATGCTTTGCTTACCTTAATTGATGCCGGCCCTGAATGCAACTCACTTTCATGATGTATCGAATTGGTATCATCCATGACGTAGGCAGTTATGACATCATAATCTCCATCTTCCTGCGTGTGATGATGAATTGATCTGGGAGCTAAATTATTTCAATATGTAAATTAATATATTAATTACATGTCCAATCTATTAAAACTAATAAAAAACATTTAAGAAAATCCAACATAACTGAAATGTTTACATAATATATTTTTTTTCTTTTTTTTATAAAGAAAAGGTATTGAAAATTAAAAAAAAAAAAAAGTTTATAATTGAGGTATGTTTAAAACAATATTAAATGACTTCATACAAAAGTAAGCTTAGCACATCTAAAAACTACTTTATTTATATAATTATTGTAAAACAATGTTAAGAAGTAAATGCTTCAAAAATAATAAACTTAATATTTCTGAAAAGTAAACGATGGTTTAACTACTTTATGTTTACTTTTTATAGGTAAGAAAATATTTTAGAACAGTCTAATTACAAATATTTATAAATATTAGTATTTCTTTTACATTATGTAAATAAACATTGTATTTTGCTTTAATCAATATTTTTTAAATGTGGGAGTGAATTATCGTGCCTTTAATCTACAAAAGCAAATAGTATTATAAAATGAAATATTATCAAGAAATTTTATTTTTACCTATTGTAACATACATACATAATATGTTTAAATTAAATTGTATAAATCTATATATTTTAAATCACTTAGTAACGATACAATATGATTAACAGAGATCATGCAATTTTAAATTATTGCAGCAAATGTTTAATGTTAAAAATTCGCCAAATATTAAGCTTTAAATACATTTAATTTGAAATAAAAGCACAAAGTACAAGTAAAAAAAAATGAAATTGTGCATTTTACGCTCCTAGACAAAAAAAACGGACAAACTAAATATTGTGCAAACTCAATCCTATATTGACTTTTGGTATTTTGACCGATTTCAATTATCTTGTGGTCCAGTTGTAGCTCCTTTTATCAAGGTTATTATTTAAAATGGGGATTGCAAAAAGTTTTATAGAATTAGGTTTTATACAAGGAAGAGCCAAATGTTGCATTTTGACCCTGTGAAATAATTTAACGTCACAATTTTTTACTACAATTTTATTTTCATTTAAATTAAACTTTCCATTCTAAAATAAAATACATTAAAAAAAACAATGCCATTTAATTATGATGGTCGTAATAGACGCCGTATTACGAACATATTAGAGAAACTTAAAATTTGGATGGTGATATTTCCAAAGCTTGCCTTCTTTAAAAATTTGTATTTTCTTTTAGATAAAACTATATTAAATAATAATTTTAATGAAAGAAGCTACTAGTTAAAAAAAGATATTCAAAATTGGTCAGGTATTTAAGAGTGAATTGGAACAAAATTTAGTTTGTCCGGTTTTGTTTGTCCAGGAGTGTATTAATGCTTTAATAAGTATACAGTTTTTAAAACCAAATACTAGCATTAAAAAATCAAAAACAGTTAAGGTATGCAGAAAAAAATGATATAGGGGTTTTAAAAAAATAACAAAGTTTTTGAAATAAAGGGTACAAAGATAAACATATTTTTTTAAACACTGTTTAGTAAATAATACTGCAAAGTTAGTTAAATTATATAACAATAAAAGTAAAGAGTATAAAAACTAAAGCTGGTGGAAAGCGTGCGGAGCAAGCAATAAAATGAAAAAAAAACATGCAGAATTATTCGTTATATCATACAAGAATACTTTGGTCGAATCGCCCTTAGGACTTACATACTTAAATATTAAATTGTGAAAGGACTAATTTTAATTAAATAAACTTTAGCATATAAATCTGTTCTTGGCTGGTAAAGTTTTAAAAAATAAGCTTTTTACCACCCTGTATCCCAAAAGTTAGAATATAGGTTTTACCTGCTATGCGTCCACCACCACCACGACAAACAATAGCAATGAGCTGACCGTGAGAGTACCGTGATAAGTGATAAGCGCCTAATGTGAACAGTAATATTTAAATTGCATGTAAGAATATTTTTATCGCGGCTAGGAATGAACCGTGAGCTGGGCGTAACTTGATATTTAGTGTGCCGTGACCTTTAAGATCAATTGATGTACAGGCGCTCAGGTCTCGGTTCGCTCACGTTTAAGAATTTTGTATACCATTTACTCCTAACGATCAACCTATGCTTGATCTAGTTTAATTAAGACTGTAGTATAGTTAATAATAATAAAAATGTTTTAAAAACTCTCAAATGCCGATTAAGGCCGTGTTTCCACGGGCCACTTTTTGATATGGGCCACAAAAAGTAGTTCGATAGTAGCCGATCCCACCACAAAAAGTAGTTGGTTTAGCCGCTGCATTTGTTTTGTAGTTAGTGGAAGGGATCGGCGATTGACGGCGACAGAACTTTAATTGTGGTTGTCAAACCGCTCGTGTAAAAAGGAGTAAAATTTTAGTATTGTTGGAAACGGACCTACAAGCTGGCGACAGGAGACCACACACCAACCACTTTTTGTGGCTCAAATCAACTTCAAAAAATGGCCCGTTGAAACACGGTCTTAGTTATATGTTTAAATGAATTTTGATCCGTTAAAATCTGGCAAAAGCAGAAGGGTTCGATCACGGTTCGCTAAGATATCTCAGAGAAAAGACCGAAGAGCGTGAGCGGACCGTGAAGCTACTTTAAGCGGAGCGCCTAATGTAAAACGTCTTGTTTAAGTTATATTTAGGAATATTGTGACCGTTAAAAAAATCGAAGTATTTCAAGATTCATCCAAATGAAAAATATCAATTACTTAAAATTTTAAACTTATTATTAATTATTATTAAAATATTTAAATATAGGGTATACTATATTATAGGGTATAATATACCATTAAATACATATTTTATTAGACTTTAGACCCTAAGTATTTTTGTACGATATAAACAACGTTAACAACAGGGGCGAATTTTGTAATTACCTGTTCGACTACCCAAGGAATTTCGGTGGTACCGATGGTCGATTTTGTGGTTGTGATAGTGGGAGTGGTGGTTATTGTTAAGGTTATAGTGGTTATGTTTGGAATAGGAATGATGCCGATGTCGCATGTAGTTGTGATGCGTCATGGCGTTTGGATGAGAACCAGGTAGAAACTGAGGATAGACGTGGTGGGACCATTGAGGAAATAGAGGTCGCGCACTCCCTTCTGCATGTTAGTAGGAGGAAAAATATGGAATTAAAAATTGTTTAATAACCAATTTTACAATGGAAAAACTATGCCTAACTGAGATGCATTCTGTTATATAAATTGCATAGGTTTTAAATGGAGACTTGAAAAATGGGATTATTATACACGTCGTGCCAGTTTGAAACTACTAAATGAGGAATTTCTGCCAATGCGTGAAAAGATGACGCTCTAAAGCGAAATCAACGAGTTATCCTATTGTGGAAAATTTAGATTCATGAGTTTCCTGTCTAATTTCTATCTACTAGAGTATAATACACTGAAACTCAATTAATAGCATTGAACTGGAATGACGTGTATATTCTGTATATTATATTTATTAAAATCCATAATAATATAAACCTTTTTCTCCTTAACTAATAGTCTCAAACTACCATCTAATTTTTTTTAAAGCAGTACAGATTTTCGTAATATTTATTGTCGTCACGATTCTGGTTTTAGTAAATTCTCAGCTGCAATGTCACTTTTAACATGGATTACATATATGCTTCCAAAATATTACCTATTGTAAACAATAAACAACCCAAGAAAAAGACATAAACTAAATGTAAAGGTCTTGCATTTATAAATAAAAAATAACTTTAATTAATATTTTTAAAACAAAATGAATTTCATAAACAACTATTACAATCCAATTTTTGTATGATGAGAGAAATGTAGATTTCTTTAGTAACAACTGATGGAATAACATAAAAAGCGGAAATAAAAAATCGATGTTGTCCTTATAGAATCTACCAGTAAATCAAGACTGATGTGGCGCCATCTAACAATTATAAACGTAAGTGATTCCAATAGGGCTGGAGAAGACTGCTAAATTTTTATAAACCGAATTAAAATATTTGACCTTTTGAATAGATGTTAGTAATCTGAGGTCTTTTTCCTATTAGTATATGGTGTGTCTACATAAGTTGGCCTCATATGGGAAACTTTTTAATTATTGATTTTACGAAAAAAATTTTCTTTATAGAAAGTTTTGCATGGTCCAAAATCCAAGTGTGAAGTACCTGTATTTTTGCATTATAAAAAAAATGATGTTAGAATTAAATATTACTTCCAAATATGCAATTATGTTTATAAAATAAAACTTTTTTTTCTGCGATAATACTGAAAATTTAGGTTTGTACATTAGTGCATTACTTTCCATGATTATAAATGCCATAGCACTTTTTTTTAATAAAAATTTTAAATTTATTTTTATTAAAACAAAAAGAATGTACAATGCACTAATGCACAAATTTAATTTTTTTCCGATTTTGCAGAAAAAAATCAAAAAAACATTTTATTGGAAACAAACAAAATTGCACATTTTAAAGTAATTTTTAATTCTTAACATCTTTTTTAATAACAATTTGCAATATTAGCAAAAATACAGGTACTTTACTCTTGAGCAAAAAGTACATTTTTGGCCAGACCTCGTAGACAATTTGATATCTAAAAAATTTATTTAGGGTTTTGACCAGGCAGAACCTTTTATAATGAATAATAACTTTTTTCGTTTAATAAATAATAAAACGTTTCCCATATGAGGCGGATTATCAATTAAAAAAAACTTGGAAGGCACATTACAAAAATTAATATAAAGTAATAATGAAGTTAAACTAACCAGAGCTAAGTAGAAAAAGAATAGAGGATCAAATGTGTTTTTATACCACAAGTTGCAGATCAATGCATGATAATAACATTCAGTATTCACAAAATTACTTGTTGTGTTTGAGCCAAGTTTTATTCCTCTTGTTCCGAAAATTAAATTTAGACCTATCCATTTTTTATGTTGAAATAGAATTAAAAAAGGTATTTTTTTACAAAGATTTTAGAAAAACTCAGCTATTTTGTGGCAAACTAAAAATATACAGACAACTACTCTTAGCAAAAAGTGTGTGATCTTTAATATTTATTTAAACTTACAGCTAACCTTCTACCTTAAAAAGCGTGATTGGTGACTAGTGATGAGGTGATTGATTACCGACTTAGGTAATATTATTAGTTCTTGTTTTTTTGCTTATTTTGACTGAATATTAAAACTACAACCAAATTTAATAAAGCATTATCCTCTAATTAGCGTGAAAGCCTCTTTATCATCTATTGGTAATTAAAATTTTAAATAGGACCATGATTCGCATATGGGATTCTTGATATATTTGTTCACATTGCTGATATTTTCTAAATTATTATATTTATATACAGTAAGGTTATTAAAGTAATCTATATTCCCCTTATCCACTTTGAAATGGGAAATATCAAGATCAGGTAAAATATAGGTAAAGGATATCAATAAAACAACTTTTGCCATCAAAATTTAAAAATCGGCTCAGATACATATTCCAGAAACCCGACAAAAATGCAACTACAACCATAATAAAAATAATGTTTTCCTTCAGTTACAGAGCTCTACAACTTGCTTAAAAAATACTAAACTTTGAAAACTATGGGATCAGAAATATACAAATTAATATAATATTTTTCGTCTTACTTTTTTTAGAACTTCAAGGTATAAAAGCTGTAATTTCCAAAAAAAATACTGACATAGTTTGAAACAGACAAACAATTAAACATAAAATAAATATTTTTTTAACCATTTATGCTGACTAAGTAGATTAATAAATTAAATTATTTAATGCGAATGTGACCAAATATATAAAGAATTATTTCCTAATCATTTAAGCGTCTTTTGCCCAAATACAAAAACTGACATCTTAAAAAACTAACCCTGCGGACTGCCAGAATTATGTGAGGTCCCATTACTTCTCACAGGTACCGGACTTGGAGCTCTTATTGATACAGGAGGTTCCAGGATATCTCTGTATTTCGATACCATTAATACAGATATAAAATAAACTATCGCTAGTGAGAGGAACTGCGCTTGTTTCGTCTCCTCCTGAAAAAATAATTGTTAAGGGTGAATTAAGTGAAAACTACTGACATGCCTGTATAAACGTTCTCACCACATCTCTGTATATTACTGCTCGAAGACGGTTTACGTCCATGTCTTGCAGAAGCTTTTCGGGATCTTTAACGGGGCTTGATTGGTTGCCTAAGTTGTCTGCCATATTCTAGAAAATAAATTGATAATTTTTATTTTTGTTAACTTCTACTAAAACAGTATGTAGCACCATAATCAATTAACCTTGGTACTGTTGATCGACTTCAAAAAACCTCAACAGTGAATATTTAAAGTAAAGGGACTGTTAAGCAGCTGGAAAAAATTTTTTTCTGAACGACCGGGCGTAAAATACAATTTACGCCCCCATTTTGAGCGGCGCCCTAGGGCAAAAAGTATCAGAAACGCCCGCATTTGATGGCGTAAAATAGCCTTACGCCTAGAGCAATAATAAGTATCAAATAACGCCCGCGTGTTGTAAAACAACAATTTATTTAATTAAACATATGTTAAAAGTATTCTGATTACAATTTGAAACAATAAAAGCTGGCAAATTTTCTCCAAACTACAGAGAATGCTTGTATATTAATTTCAGTCGTACAAAAAATATTGTTTGCAACTCTGGCGTAAAGTACTTTTACGCTCACAGCTGATCACAACTTTAGCCGCGGGCGTAAAGTGCTATTTTACGCCCTTGGTACAAAAATAACTATTTCGCCCGATCAAGCGTACGTTGCTTAGCAATGCCATTTATCTACAACAAAAATGCATTTTGGATGTAAGGCAACGTATTGGAAATATAGAGATTTTAGATTCGATCAGAGAAAAAAACATTTTCGAACTTAACTAATGATAAAAAAATGCCCTGGCAAAGGTGTTGTTTAGCTGAAAATTTTAGTACAGGGAATAGAGGATTTGGTCTTGCATAATTCGGCAAACAACAAAACTCTCCTCTTGTACCTGGGCGGTTAACGCCAACTGGGCCAAAATACGTCATCCAACATTTAACAGAGGTGAGTACGTTATGTCATCTTATTAACCTCCCAAACAAGCAAAAACTTTCCATTGAGCAATCCCCCATATAAGTAAAGCATGCGTCGCCACTATTTCTTGACCTTGCTGCAGAGCTGGGATACACTACCAAACAATGGTTAAGCTGTGGAGCGGACATAAAGCATCGCTTGAGACCCGTGCTTTGGCTTTTATGGGGGGATGCCCAGTGGAAGGAATTTTGCTGTTTGAACTATCTCGGTAGTACAAAATTGAATGCGTTGTAACTTCGAAAATGTAAATTTTAGGAAAAAAGTTTAAATTGAAAGCTGTAGAAAGTATCGATTTAAGGTTTGATAATAAGCAATTTATTATACTCAAAAATCTGTCCATTTTCTCAAAGAGACTCAACATAGATTTAACTACAATTTAAGGAACAAAGTCATAGTCTCAAATTTGTCAAATATATATTAAAAGGTGACATGTTTCGCCGTCTCCGGCATCATCAGACCTAAAATAATGTATAAAAACCGTAATAATAAATAAATAACAATAAAATAACAAAACTCACCTAACTATTTAAAACCAACAGTTACATTGACAGAACAATAAAATAAAATAATCAATACAAATCAGCTAAAATCAAAGAAGAAGAATGATGTTGAGTAGTTAATACAAAATGTATAGGGTACGGTAGAGCGGTAAAGGTAGACATGGCCTTATAAGGTTGTCCCGGTAGCACAGGCCTAGTTTATAGTGAAGAAATAAAGAGAATAACCAATATGACATTCGACGACAATGAAGGGTCAATTTTTATTATCGCAGTGACTAGGGGCACGTTGATGTGCCGCGATTATACTTCTACCGGGCACGTGTATGACGTCACTCATACAACGTGTTCCAGGCACGCGATATTTTTGATGCTTTTTGTTATTTGTGGTTAGGTAGTCACTTCGAGCATATTTCTTCAACTTCGAAATGGTGACAATTTTAAATTGACAAGTTTGGTACTTTGGCAGGCTATAAAATCTAAACTACAGTAAAAAGCACAGGGATGTGTAATTGGATTGGTTTGAAAGGCTACAGACCGTCATGCAAAACTGTCACCTTTGGGGGATGAGGTGTCATGGTTAGTTCTGGTTAGGTAAATCATTTTTGTTTTAATACCTTAATAAAGCAAATAATAAAAAAAAAAGATTTAACTAACCAGAACTTATGACCCCCAATGACACTGAATGACAGTTTTGCATAACCGTGTGATAGGTTCAAACCAATCAAATTACACGTCCCTGTGCTTTTTACTGTAGTCTATAAAATCTAGATCAGATCAGGGGAAATGGTTTGCACTGTCCTGTTCAAAAGCTATTAGACGGTACTTACTAATGGTACTAGCGGTGGTCCTGAAATTGGTACTCATTGGTACTATTATTTTGAGTACCAACTATTGCAAGTACCATCTGCTAGGTCTGCGGGCACGGTCTGGGAAATATAATAAGATAGATAGTGCAACATTTGTCGTCATTTCTCAGGCTCTAGGTTTTTAAAAGCTTGTCAAAAGTGCCAAACTAATCAATTTTTAATTGTTAATATTTTGAAAACAGCTGATGAGGGGTATAGGATATTTTACTTGAAAAATATCTAAAAAAAAGAACACAAAAATGGGATATGATGTGTTCCATTTAAAAACTGCTTGTCATGAAATATCAAGTTCAGTATTGTCTTTTGTCTGTTTTGCTACATAATTCTGATGATTAGCATAAAACGACAACTGAATTTACATTTAATTACACTTACCTTCTAACTGCAACCCGAGAAGATACCGATGGATCGAAATCTATGAGAAAACCATGTTTATACAAAATACTTTAATTTTTGAAGCAATAAATCTTTGTTTTATTCTGTTTTCCAGTTTTAATGTTTTATGATTCATACAGGGTGTCCCGAAATTACGCGTCAGGATTTCTGTGGGCGATTCTGCACGAAAAATTAATGCAACAAACTTCTATAAATTCTTTTCGAAAACTAAAAATTAACGGATATACAGGATGTTGAAGAAAACATTTTTTTGTTATTATTTCTAATAACTTTTTTCTAGTGTTAGTATACTGTATTTCGCCAAATTTTGCATATATACTCACTATCACTAGTGACTCTTTTTATTTGCCCTATTAATTTGATATGGCCTAAACTGTCCTTCACTTTAGAAAAATGCCTTAGAATTTTTTTGTTTCAATCATTTTATAAATTTTGGATATAAAATTAATAACATCCTGTATCTTCGTTAATTTTGAGTTTTCAAAAAAATTGTATAGAGTTTGTTTCATTAATTTTTCGTGCAGAATCGCCCACCAAAATCCTGACGCATAATTTCCGGACACCCTGTATTGTTCATATTTTTTGAGATCATTTTTAAGGATTTTACTTTAAATTTAAATGTGTAAAAAAATCTTATATTTAATCAATTATAAAAAATTAGTAGTATATCTAGTTTTGTTTGTTTTAATTAAAATAATCAAATTTGTATATTAACGTCAGAAGTGAATGAGACACTGAGCAAATTATTTTTGTTAGGTAGGTAAACCTACAACTATAAAATTAATTTTATCATACTATGTTCAAAATAAGATTTATATTTATTTATTTATAATATAATAGCTTTGCTTCTGGTGTTATGAATAATAAAACATTGCTTACTGATCGCTGCTAATCAACAGGCACCTATCATAGATCTAATGGCACGTTCAGTTGATAAAATCGCATACGTCAACGTGCACCTATTTTAGTCGTAAATAATTAAGGGCACGCTCAGTAGTGACGTCATACACGTGCCCGGTAAAAAAATAATCGCGGCACATCAACGTGCCGCGATCTTCATTTTATTATTGTTTAAGGTTATTAAAAATTGAATGAGGTTCAAAAGTGAACACTTCATTTTACGCACGTAAGAATGGGACTTGTTTTGGCTTTCGAAATTTCCAATTTCTCCAGCAAGTCCAGTTTATTTCCCTTGTCACACACATGCAAAACTTTTATATTGTCAGGTGTTTTGACGTGATGTCCTGATGTAAGTAGGTGGTTCGCAAAAGCCGAATTAGTGACGGAGACATCAGTGTTATTATATTTTTCGTATTGTTTTATATGTTCTCCTACTCTTGTAGATATTTTTCGACCTGACTGGCCAGCATAGACTGCAGGACAGTCGCCACATTCAAGTGAATATACACCAGATTTAGAAAGTTGGTCTACAGGATCCTTCGACCGAACAAAGTGTTTTTAATGGTGTCCGTCCTGAAAGCAATAGAAATCCCGTATGGTTTAAAGAAATTTGGCCAGTTGATGAGAAACACCACCAAAAAGGTAACTTACCCTTATCTGATGAAGCTTTAATGAGGGAGCTTGAAAGTCATTAAATTATTGGGCGTTTAATAACGGCTTTCCAGTAAACACAATTAATGAAATTTATTTCAAATTTCTTAACAAATATAAATTGTCCTATAATATAATACATTCAACAACTAAAAACATTTGTAACTTTCGTTCTATGACCTTTTTTGGTGGTGTTTCTCATCAACTGGCCAAATTTTTTAAACCATACGGGATCTCTATTGCTTTCAGGACGGACAATTCATTAAAAAAACACTTGGTTCGGTCGAAGGATCCTGTAGACCAACTTTCTAAATCTGGTGTATATTCACTTGAATGTGGCGACTGTCCTGCAGTCTATGTTGGCCAGTCAGGTCGAAAAATATCTACAAGAGTAGGAGAACATATAAAACAATACGAAAAATATAATAACACTGATGTCTCTGTCACTAATTCGGCTTTTGCGAACCACCTACTTACATCAGGACATCACGTCAAAACACCTGACAATATAAAAAGTTTTGCATGTGTGTGACAAGGGAAATAAACTGGACTTGCTGGAGAAATTGGAAATTTCGAAAGCCAAAACAAGTCCCATTCTTACGTGCGTAAATGAAGTGTTCACTTTTGAACCTCATTTAATTTTTAATAACCTTAAACAATAATAAAAATTGACCCTTCATTGTCGTCGAATGTCATATTGGTTATTCTCTTTATTTCTTCACTATAAACTAGGCCTGTGCTACCGGGGCAACCTTATAAGGCTATGTCTACCTTACCGCTCTACCGTACCCTATACATTTTGTATTAACTACTCAACCTCATTCTTCTTCTTTGATTTTAGCTGATTTGTATTGATTATTTTATTTTATTGTTCTGTCAATGTAACTGTTGGTTTTAAATAGTTAGGTGAGTTTTGTTATTTTATTGTTATTTATTTCTCTGTGTAACGGGTTTTATACATTATTTTAGGTCTGATGATGCCGGAGACGGCGAAACATGTCACCTTTTAATATATATTTGACAAATTTGAGACTCTGACTTTGTTCCTTAAATTGTAGTTAAAGCAATTTATTATTTTAACAATTATTAGAAGAAATATCAGTAAAAAGTCAATAAACAAACAGTTACAATCTCATTAATCATAAACGGTAACATAAAAATAACAAAAAAGATAGGAAACTTAACTACCTACAAAAGGTTTCTACAATTGTGGGCCTTAAGTGCACGGTTACGGAGATACTGGCCCAAACGGTTTTTTCGCCAAATGGCGGCATATCCGTTCGCCTTATTTTAGCTTTTATGTTTATAGGTTCATTACGTCATATTGCCAGTGGCGGCTATTCAGGTGTAGTAAGTGAAGTACCACTTTACAAAAATAAATAATAAAACATAAAAAAACATATTACTATTATTCAATTCATTTTTCTCATTTCTATTCCTTATTTGTAAATTTCGCTCCTATTCCTTATTTGTAAAATTCGCCATGAAAAATCTAGCATATAAATTAACCGCTGGCGCAGAGTCGCTTTCCTCCTCTTTCGGCAACGCGACAAGTGTATTGCAAATATAAAACGGACCGAAGTATACACCTCATGCGGGGTTTTGTTTACGCTTTGACGCTCCGTTGCCATGACAACGCTATACTTGCCGGTGGCCAGAATCGCGGGAGGAAGTATCAGGTGTATTGCTTGGTAAATCGCTAGCCTTAAAAAGATAGTATAGGTTTTGGTCGTTTCGTTGGTTTTCACGTATTATTTCGATTGTTTCCGTTTGAGTATTATTAGCGACAGTGATTTTTCACAGGAAGAAATTAAAGGACAGTACAGAGCACTTCTCTATGAAATATTGGATCATATTTTGATGGAAATGGAAGTAAGATTTGAAGATTGTTACAAACTACAATTTCTTTGTCTTGCTGATACTGCAAAGTTTGGCCAGTATAACCAAACTTTTCCCACTGATTCTTTTCAAAATTTATTGGAGATATATGCCGAATCATTTCCAAAAAATTAGCGGTTTCAAAATAAACTTGACCTAATATTTGCTGATGAAAGTTATAGAAATATTTCATTGCAGCAGTTAGTGAAACAAGTTGGCGCAAATAAAGACATTTTTACCAAGGCGTATAAACTTTTTTCGCTAATTTTAACGATATCGTCGACAAGCGTGTCAGTGGAACGAGGTTTTTCTTGTCTTAAGCGTTTAAAAACTTTCTTAAAGAAACACTATATCCCTAGATAAACTTTTATCTTTGGCCAATATTTCAATTCAAAAGGAGCTTCTACAGGAACTGATAAAAACTTAACCATTTTATGAATATATAATTGATAAATTTGCTGCATTAAAAGATAGAAGGATTGATTTGATGTATAAAATTTAGGTAAGTTTATATATTAAAACTTTTTTACTTAGACTTTTGATAGTTGAGTATTTATAATTTTGATACAATGGTGAATGCGCTTTTTCCCTTCCTGCACTACACCTGTTTTTAGACCCGCGAGCCGCGACTGGTTAAAATTTTCTACAACTTTAATTTTAAACTTTTTCCTCTAAAATTTATATTTTTAAAGTTATAACGCGTTAATTTCAAAATCCTGTACCTGGGCGGTTAACGCCAGCTGGGCCAAAACACGTCATCCAACATTAAACAAGGTATTACGTTATGCATACTTCGTTCTTATTAACCTTGTACATGGTAGAACAACACTGAACGAACGCGTTGTAACTTCGAAAATGTGAATTTTAGGTAAAAAGTTTAAATTTAAAGTTGTAGGAAATTTATCGATTTAAAGGTTAAAAAAACAAAAAAGATAGGAAACTTAACTACCTACAAAAAGGTCCCTACAATTGTGGGCCTTAAGTGCACGGTTACGGAGATACAGGTCCAAACGGTTTTTCGCCAAATGGTGGCACATCCGTTCGCCTTATTTTAGTTTTTTGTTTTTAGGTTCATTACGTCATATTGCACCTATCTGTGAACAAAATACTTCTGCCGAATTATGCATTATGAACAAGAGTAACTCGCTCCTCATCACCTGTACTATTTATTTTACCATATGTACTTAAAAACCCTATACCTGAAGCCACTGGAAATTTATTACATACATCTATCTATAAACTATTTTGTCAAAAAAATGTTCTCGGTAAAAGTCCTAATCGACTTTAAAGCCAATTTTGATGAGTTACTTCACTTCCACAAGTTTGAAAGTAACTTTGCGTGTAAAACATTCATAAACTCGGTGAACGAGCCTGGGTAGTTTAAACTCTGTTAAAACTCATTAGTAGCTTTAAAGTTATGCCACACTGTAATAAAATTAGCAGTAAAGCAGTCTCGTATACATAAATATATGTATAAATACCATTGATAAATCGCAAATATGTACAATAATTTTGACTTTATATCAGAAATAAGTTAAATAAATTACTTTAAAAAAAACCAAAGCAAATTTATTTTATTAGTTTTGACATAAATTAATTAAAAAAAACAAAGTGTAGAGTAGCCGGTAAACGATTTTTTCCTTTAACACGTTTGTCATATATAAAATTTAAATCGCATTTGATGTATAGAAATATACAGAGTGTACGCCAAAGTCGACTACATATAGGATTTTTTTTATTAATAATTTTACCAAAAGAAGTTATTCTTTATAAAAAGTTCTGCATGGTATAAAACCTAAAATGCCACCTTCAGATATTTATTTTTTTCAGTCGTATACGACGTTTCTTAAAAATATTAATTTTTCTTGGAAGAAAAGTACCTTTGTTCCGTAACGGAAAAAAATTTGACATTGAATCTCTGTTAACAGGTACTAAAGTGTGACTTTTTATAAAATTACTTTTTCCCGGGAAAAAAAGTGTGCTTTTTTCCGGACATACATACACGTAAGTAAAGGTAAATATTTAATTTTAGAATAATTTATTATACAGTATTTACATTTCCTTTATATTAGAGTCCAGTCAAATGTTTTTAACTTTATAATATTCCAAATAACTACTAAACGATTACTTTTAGCTTCAACTTTTTAATTTTAATCAGGCAAATTACAAAATTACATTGACAGATACTAAATAATTTCCTTAAGGGTTTCTATAGTAAAGCAAGTTCTAATTGTGTTTCAGATCCAACAGTCGACCAGTGTAAAACTTGTGTGTTATACACGGGAAAAAATTAGATTTTAGTCTGGTCCGCTTCGCGTCGGGAGACAAATCTGAAGCTTTTTCTCATGTATAATAAATAACCATTATTTTTGACATTATCAAAAAATTTTATAAAGAAATGATGTTTTGGACTAAAATTAACTTTTAAATATGCAAATTGCAACTTTTTGATTGGCGATAACAAGCGTTTGTCACTCTTACCTATTTTGACAGTTTTTAAGCTTTTTTTTACTTATTACGTTTCAAAATAAGCGGGCACTAGTGTACAAACTTTATTTTCACCGTTACCGCATAAAAAAGTTTTTCTTTTAAGTGGACAATTTTGCATATTTAAAAGTTACTTATAATCTTAAAGATTGTTTTAATATAATTATTTTTAATATTTTCAAAAATAGCGGTACTTTCCTCTAAAGCAAAATTTATAGTTTTTGAGTTACCTCGTATACAAAAACAAAAAAAAAAAAAAAAAGGATAAGAATAAAAAATGTTGCTTTCCTATTATAGAATCTTAGTAGGTTCACGTTATTATTTATAACGAAATTATTTTAAATTTGCTATATTCTGTTAATAGCAATTCATTTTATTCTATTTTACATCTTTTTTTTACCGGATTACAACTATTTTACTATTACCTTTCGTCTAAGCATTAAAAGGCTTAATAAGTCTTAATTATTTTAAAGTATCATTTTTTGGCCTTTTTTAGAAAAAAGTTTATTTTATTATTTTTATATTATGCCCGATTACATATTAAAAAAAATAATAATAAGAAATCTAGAAAAATAATTTAAAAAATAAATTTACTAGAAATTCTGACTTGTTATGCCTTTAAAAACACATACCTTGGGAGAATTTTGAACTCCCTCTAATAAATGACTGCAAATGGGCTGCCTTATGATTTGCATTTAGTGACGTGGGTGCAATAGCGTGGTGTGGCCGGCTTCTTTCTTTACATTCCAGACAGTTTCGAACTGCGCATGTGCATACCTATTACGCCACACAACAGTCACAAGACAAGAAAAACCAAAATAAAGTAACTTTGTGGAAAGCATGGTGGTTAATCTCTTTCAAGGTGTCCGTAAAATCAAATATTTTACTGAAAGGACTGATTGAACAAATCATAAGCATAATTAATGTTTTCCGGACACCCTGTGCACTGCAATGTTTTATTTTCCAAGAATAGTGCTATTAACTAAAGACCGGTGATTCATTTAGGGAACTATTTCTAGTAGGTATATTTGGATAGATAAGAGTGTCCAAATTTTTAAACTGTCATAGTATTTGTGTTCAGTACTGTTTAGCAATTTATCGTGATAAGACTTAGCCTGGCACAACGTCTAAAACTTGTTTATCTGTATTATAAAAACCATCATTCTTCGAGGAATGTGTTTCGTGCGCTTCGGGCAACTGATGGTCCACGCATAACTGGCCTACCGAGCGGACTATTCGCTGTACCATCACAAAAATTTGAACTCGAATTTTAATTATTGGATAATCCTTGAGTAAATAGACTACATCCATCAAGTAATGCAGAAAATAAAGCGGCAGTAGCTGCGAGTGTACGCGATGATCCTGACGAATGGGTTCGGCGCAGTTCTCCTCAGCTTCGCGCTGCAAAAGCTAAAATTACTCGCGTCATTCGCCTAGTACCAGTCGAAATGCTTTAACGCATCAATTGGAGAACAGACCATATCGTCGCTGTTATTACGAAGGGGCCTATCTCGATATTTGACGAAAATGAGTTATACAAAAGACAATTGTAGTTTTACTATAGACACCCAGAACAATGCTAAATTTTTGGTCATGAGTTTGGACGCTCGCTTAGCAGAATTTATGAAGCGGCACATTATACGTACTGCTAACGTGTGTACTTATATTCCCTCGATGGATGTCCGCTTCATAAATCCTAATAAGCGAGCGTCCAAGCTGATGACCAAAAATTTAACATTGTTCTGGGTGTCTGCAGTGAAACTACAATTGTCTTTGGTTATACCATAAAGTAACATACCTACGGATAAGAGAAACCATGGCATGCTAAAATTTTCGTACCGCTTTTGCGGCAGGCTCAGCGCTGCCTGGCGGCAGGCTTGTCATTTTTCCAGTTTACACTTTAAATGCGTCGGTCGAAGCCTCGCCTCGTGTAACATCAGCGGTGGGGAGACACGTAAGCTTACTGAAATGACTAACTGGCGGTATTTCACGAGAAACGAATAAAATTATATTGGAAGTTTTCGCATGACCTTAAATCGGCTTCTATGATAACTCCTATAATTTCCTTACTCTATGGTAATACCCATTGTTAGACAAAGGCAGACCTTATTTATGTTATGACAAACTTGCATAGTCTAATATTATACCACAAATTAATTAAAATAAGATGCAAGTGTCAGCGGTAGAGACAAGACAAAGACTCCAGTTTACTTTAAAACGCTCTTTTGTAAAGTTGTAAAAATCGAGATAGGCCTCTTCGTAATAATAGCGACGATATTAGGCGCAGTCAAGGCCAACATTTGAAAGAGCATAATCTTTAAAAAATAAAAAGATATACTTCGTATAAAAAAAAGATTACCTAATAAAGTAATTTTTTTAGTTTTTTATTTTTTAAAAAGTACCTCCAAATGAATCACCCATTAGTGTGTTATGTGACACTTTTCTTCTGGATGAGCGATATACAAATTATCGGATTTATGCACATATAAAGAACTCTATGATGTCCGTGGATAATTAGCCATGTTACCGGTTTAAACTATAATTAATAATGGATACATTTTTGAGAAATAAAAAAAAGATAGAATTAAACATAACATATAAAACTTATACCACCATGCTTAACACAATTATCAAATTTAAGCGAACAACCAATTATATCCAAAAGAAATAGGTATTTACTACTAGCCTTAAAAGGGTTTGTTTGACCTTCGTGTTGACATTTATTTCATAAAACTTATATCAAAGTTATCACTAAGTTTTGTCATTTATTAAATATATTACCGACAAGCGTTGAAATTTTGGTTGATCGCCCAAATTTGATCAATGTAATATGTAAGTAAAATAATGCAGTGCTTAAAAGTGTAACATTAAATTTTCTTTTATACAGAAAGCCAAAGTAATATACAGACCGAATTTAAAAGTAAGTAATAAAAATATTCGTTTAAGTGTCAATTAAAGTGGGAGAAAATACTGCAAAATTACATCAATAATACGTATAAAGTATTTTTAAAACATTTTATACAGAAAAAATGTATTATTTCTTGATGAGAGCACTAAATTTAAAATGCATGTATTAACCGAATGCGAATCAAGATGCCTCATATTTAATTAAAAACCAGCATCTAAAAATCCTAACGTCTAAACATTAATATTTACATGTAGCAAACATCAATCCACATTAATTGTTTTGTGAAAATTGCTGGTGACATTTTGATACAAAGCAAAACATCATTTAAATAAATTGTCATAATTTTACCACCAAACGTTTAGATAAAATATACTAACCAGTCGAAGACACTGTCGTAGTATTCCCCCGCTTGACATATTTTTTTCATTTTCAAGTTCACCAAAATTTAGAGAACTGGCAAATATTAGGACGTCCGCCATATTTACTAGTCTTTGCAAAAAACTCACAGCTACTTCTATGGGCATTCCTTGAGTGGGCTCAATTACATCTAATTCATTCTAAAAAACAAAAACTATTATTACTATACTATTTTAAAGTGCAGCTACGGCTAACTTGTTTTAACAGTTTAAAGATAAAAAAAAATGCCATATAGATGGCTTAATGCTAATACCACGTATCAACAAAATTTGCTAAATGGAGATTTGTATTTATTTTTTGCCATTTTAATAAGCAACGGTGTATTATTCCACCCCTCAGTTGAACTATTAGAAATCAATCATGTTGGGGTCGCTGTAATACCCACAATATCACCTGTATCAACATTTTTTTGCAAATACCAGTTATAAACCATTAACATTTCATACTGAGTATATGTGGTATTAGCACAGAGCCATCGATAATATCATAAAAGCTGGTAAATAAATAAATAATGGATGGTATTAAACGTTTTGTAACCGCCCTAAAGTAATTATTTTTATTATATTGGTGAAACAATTAAAAACTTATATATTAGGGATGCGATATCCAAGCCAAACATCGATGTTGAACATCGATGGTAACATCGAAGGTGACCATCGATGGCAACGATGCATCGAACAATATTTCTTAAACATCGATGGCACGGACGTATTTACGTATTTATAGCTTTTTTTTAAGGCGGGGGTGGCTTATGGCAAAATGGCAAAAATTTGGTATCCCAAATTTTTTAAGAGCAAGAAAAACAAAGATCTTACTTTTTATCCCTACTACTACATGTTAGTCCTACTTTTTCCCTCTAACACTATATGTTTTTTCTGGCAAACTATCAAAAATCTTATTAAATTACTAAAACTATACATTCGATGTAGAAGAAAATATCGATTTAAGGTCGATGTTTCGATACTCCACCATCGATGGCAAAACATCGACCATCGATCAACCTAACATCGATGTTTTTATAACATCGATGAACATCGCGCATCCCTATTATATAGGACACTGTTTACAATATTCTTCACAAAAAGAAACATTTTTTTAATGGTCACCATTTTGTCACGAAATTTAAAAAAAAAGTTTTAAGAATAATATTACAGTTAACATAATAAAGGAATATAGTATTTAAAGTAAACTAGTTTAAAATGTAATTATTGTCATAAACAAAACATAATTGTTGTTTAAATTACTTAAAAACAAATTATCTTATACTTCAACTGCTTTAAAGTCGTAAAACTGCCGTAAAGCAAAGTAAAATGCCAAACTGTTAAAAATACGAATACAAACGCAGCTTTCAACTTTGTTTACAAATTTTCTTAAATTACACAACCTAACGTGATGCTAAAAAAAAATAAATGTGAAGTTAATATTGTGAGTGCATGTAATATGTATTTTTACATGCACTCAGATATATCAGGAATATACAGTTGGCACATCGTCATAGTAATATTAACTTGAAATAAAGTAATTAAATAATTTTTATTCGCCTTTAATTACAGCTAGCCAGCTACAACACTGAAATATTTTGGATCAATTTATACATTATTTTAACATGTTATATCTAAACAACGTACCACCATGTTTTTAAATTTAAATGCAGGTTAATTTATTTTTGTGTGTGTGCTAAACACTTCAACACATGCACTTTATATAGAGATTTAAATGTCGGGTTTTAATTAAAATGTAATTAAATAGGCTTAATTTTGAGTAAAAAATAAAAGTATCATGTAACTAATTGGTTTTTGGTATTTATAAAACTTTCATGGGCGGTGTAGTTTACAATTGTAAACTGATTTCTAAAGCAAACATACAAAAAAAAAACTAAAATATTTAAAAGCTTAAAGCAGCTTTAAAAACAGGGCAACAATAAAGCTTTTTTAAAAAGAAAACCAATTTGGTAAAAGCTTTTACAAAGGATGACCGAAAAAGTCATTTTTAAAAGAACAGGGCTAAAAGAGTGAGCCAAAAGAATTTTAAGACTTTAAATAACAAAAAAAATTTCCTATTCGCGTGCGAAAAAGTTCACTTTTCCGCATACAAAAATTTTAAATCAAATATTAGCGAGTCGCAATGACGGATTTACATGCACTTCATGTATTAAAAAAGCTGTTTTGGCCAGAGCAACTCAAAAGGTAAAAGAAACACATTTCGCAAACACCAACATTTCCACCACAAAAAAAACTCCTTCAATCCTCTATTAATCTGCAAAATGCCACAAATCGTACATTTACCAATAATAACTAGTGCGAACGCCGAACTGTCTCGCGTTAGTGCGCCCGGAGACATTAAGTCATTTTTTAAAACCATAGTGTTACGGCAATGGAAAAATGAATGGGATATTTCGAGAACCAAGCTTAGATCAATTAAAGACGATGTTAATCCATGGAAGCCTAGAACCAGCAACCGACGTTTACAGGTTATTCTCACACGCCTTCATCTAGGGCACACGAGATTTACCCATTCCTACTTATTTTCTAATAGTGACCCACCCCTGTGTGATACATGTAATTTAACAAACAGCATCTCTCACATATTAATTAACTGTCCTAAATACGTTAGAGAACGATTGTCTTACAATATCCCAAACAGCCTTCTACAACTTCTTGGAAAAGACTGCCCAGTGGAAAACTTGGTGAACTATCTTAAAGCCATAGACATCTTAAACAAACTCTAATCCTAATTTATTGTACTTAGCTTATTTTATTGTCGCTAATAACCTTAAGGGGATGCGACTTTTTTCAAATAAAAAAAAATAAATAAATAAATTATAATAAGTACAAATAGGATATTAGTATTGTGATAAAATTAAAAAAGGAAATAAAATTCTGTTTTTATGTTTGTCTTGCGCTTGTAGAAACAATAGCGTTCCTAACACGTGCCTCCGCTATGCGTCGTTCGGTCAACTGCAGTCGCGTACGGAAAAGTGTCACTTTCAGCACTAGTTAGGAAATATACTATATCGCTCTAGTAAGCTTCAAAGTTAAAATTTAAAAAACACATTTTTTTATTTATAACTGTTAAAAGGTTGGCATAATATTAATGATATTTGTGCAACTAAATTAACTTATAATAATGTTTTCTTTCCATGGGTTATCGGCTGTCTAGTAATTCAGGAATTGACGTTTTAATTTCTATATCTTTTTTCCACAACGTAAGTATATCTTACTTTAATCGATATCTTGTATCCTTCTACAGAAAATCGCATTTTAAAACATATTGTTACAGACTTTCAAAAGATGTGTTTACGTTACAGAATTTTACAGACTTGGGATCATTTAAATTAGTTTGTTAATTTATTTAAATAATTTAACTTAATTTTTTAAGTTACTTCATCACTTTCGAAGGTTTCCGAAAACGCCCGAATTATCCATTAAGAACTTTAATGCCATCTTGCACTATGGAACTTTCGCGATATTTCTCCATTAGTTCTAGATCATTCTTCAATCTTTCACATTACTATAAAAGGGCGACAGAAAATATTTAAAGTTGTAGCATTGATTCGACTTTTGTGCTGGAAACTTCGAGACATTGACAACTAAAGATTTTGTCGTTGAAACCATGGTTACGTTTTATTATTAATAAAGGTATAAAAACGAAGACACGTTTTTTTAAACGAGGTGTTATAGAACAATATGTACCAAAAATTAGACACATAATAAAAATCATTAAAAACAAAACTATAAAAAACAATGTTTTTGGGCAGCTTGAACTTGATAGTACATATAAACACTGTTTGTTGACGTTTCGGTTTATTATTAAACCATCTTCCAGAATCTATAATTTAAAAAACAACGATCTTAATTTTAATACAATGCAAAAGCAAAGAAAAATATTATACAAAGGGCGCTGCTATTATTAATATAAAATAATTTAAAATTAACATACCTTTTTTTTTTTTTTTAGCTTAATCACTAATTTTACAAATTAAAACTACAATGTTACATTTTGAAAGCTTGGAGAGAACTAAAAATTTTTTTCCAGTAATCTTTGTTTTATTTAACGTTTATTATAAGGTCCCTTTCGGTTTTTCCTAATTTTGATAGTAAAAATTTGCATTTTATTATCCTGTAATAAGGTTATTATATACAATACTAAGATTATTTGTGTCGGTCCTATGGTTTACTGTATTTTTGGTTTTTTTAATGTGAATCATCTCTTTTATATTTCTTTTTCTAAAATTTGTTTCGTAGTCTAAAATTTGTACGTTTTTAAAGTCAAAATAATGTAAGTTTTCTATTGCGTGATTAGCTAGTGCTGTTGAATTTTCTTTAATGTCTCTAATACTTGATTGATGTTCTTTTATTCTATTTTTTAAATACTGTTTTGTTTGGCCAATGTATGATTTTGGACAGTTTAGACAGTCTATTTTATAAATGAGGTTTGTTTGTTCTAATTGTGGAATTTCGGGTTTAAGTTTAGTAAAAAGTGTTTTTGAGTTATTTAGTGGTTTTTCAGCAACATGAATTTTAAATGGTTTTAAAACTTTTTAATTTTATGATTTATTTCAGGGTTATAGGGTAATGAAATGTATTTTTTGTCTTTATCACTGTTTTTGTGTTGGTGTTTATTAGAGTTATATATATTATTTATTCTCGATTTTATGATGGGTTCTGTGAAATTTTTTGGATATTGGTTATTTTTTAAGACTTCTCTTATTTTTTTAAGATTTTGTGGTCTGTGTTTTGGATCAGAAAGTTTTATTGCTCTGTCAACTAATGAGTTGACAACACTTTTTGTATGCATTTGGGGTGTTTGAGTTAAAATTAAGGTATCTACCAGACCATACTGGTTTTGTATACCAGTTTGTTTTTATTATGCCATCATTATCATAGCTTATTGTTACATCGAGGAAATTAATTTTACGATTACTTTCATTTTCGTGTGTAAATTGAAGTTTTGAATGAAATGAATTAAATTTTTTAAGTGTATATTGAAGCTTATTACTTGGAATACAAAGAAGACAGTCGTCAACAAATCTTTTAAAAAATATGGCTTATAATCTAAAGATTCTATGACACTGGTTTCGAGGCATTCCATGACAAGGTTGGCTATTGTAGCTGAAATTGGTGAACCCATGGCAACACCGTAAATTTGTGAATAAAATTGTTCTTGAAATTGAAAAAAGTGGATGAAATGCATAGTTTGGTTGCTTCGATAAATTCATTTTTGGGATGGTGGTAAATTCCTTAATTTGTGACCACTTCTTATCAATACTTTTTATTGCAAGTTCAATGGGAATATTTGTGTACAGTGATACCACATCAAATGATACCAAAATATGGTTTTTGGTATTTTTTATTTTTAAGAATTCATGAAAATCCCAAGAATCTTTCAGATAATAATCATTCTTGCCAAGGATGTTTGTTAAAATATTTGATAAAAATTTTGACAAATTATAAGTTGCAGAGCCTATGGTACTAACAATAGGTCGTAAGGGTATATTTTCTTTGTGCAATTTAGGTAGGCCGTAAATATAGGGTGGGTGACCATTATGGCTTATTAGTTTGTTTTTTGTGTTTTTATCAATAGCTTTTATTTTAAGTAATTTATTGATTAGACTGTTGATTTTAGTTTGGATTTTATTTGTTAAGTCACGAGGTTCTTTTTTATATGTGGAAGAATCGTTAAGAAGGTTAAACATTTTTGTTGTATTCTTCTTTTTCCATTATTACAGTTTTGTTACTTTTATCCGCATTAAGGACAAAAATAGAGAAATGTTTAGAGAGAAATTGTTTTGTTTCTTTTAAATAATAGTTTAATTGATTTTTGCTATTTTTTGGTTATTTTTTATTCTATTCTTATAATTACTTAAAATATTCGTTATCTTATTTCTGATTGATTCTGATTGATTGATCTGATGATCAAGAATCAATCAGAAATAAGATAACGAATATTTTAAGTAATTATAAGAATAGAATAAAAATAACCAAAAAATAGCAAAAATCAATTAAACTATTATTTAAAAGAAACAAAACAATTTCTCTCTAAACATTCCTCTATTTTTGTCCTCAATGCCGGATAAAAAGTAACAAAACTGTAATAATGGAAAAAGAAGAATACAACAAAAAAATGTTTAACCTTCAACGATTCTTCCACATATAAAAAAGAACATAACGTGACTTAACAAATGAAAATCCAAACTAAAATCAACAGTCTAATCAATAAATTACTTAAATAAAAGCTATTGATAAAAACACAAAAGCAAACTAATAAGCCGTAATGGTCGCCCACCCTATATTTACGGCCTACCAAATTGCACAAAGAAAATATACGCTTACATCCTATTGTTAGTACCATAGGCTCTGCAACTTATAATTTGTCAAAAATTTTATCAAATATTTTAACAAGCATCCTTGGCAGGAATGGTTATTATCTGAAAGATTCTTGGGATTTTCATGAATTCTTAAAAAAAAAAATACCAACAAATCACATTTTGGTATCATTTGATGATGTGTCACTGTGCACAAATGTTCCCATTGAACTTGCAATAAAAGTATTGATAAGAAGTGGTCACAAATCAAGGAATTTACCACCATCCCAAAAAATGAATTTATCGAAGCAACCAAACTATGAATTTCATCCACTTCTTTTCAATTTCAAGAACAATTTTATTCACAAATTTACGGTGTTGCCATGGGTTCACTAATTTCAGCTACAATAGCCAACCTTGTCATGGAATGCCGTGAAACCAGTGTCATAGAATCTTTAGATTATAAGCCATATTTTTTAAAAGACTTGGTGACGACTGTCTACTTTGTATTCCAAGTAATAAGCTTCAATATACGCTTAAAAAATTTAATTTATTTCATTCAAAACTTCAATTTACACACGAAAATGAAAGTAATCGTAAATACTTCCTCGATGTAACAATAAGCTATGATAATGATGGCATAATAAAAACAAACTGGTATACAAAACCAGTATGGTCTGGTAGATACCTTATTCAATCGGATGGTATTTATTTGGGTACACGCCGAAATTAAGATTAAAAGTACTAAAAACCAAAAAAAAAATTTAACAAGTAAAAAGATAATTAAAAATCGACGTTTCGGTGGCAAATCTGCCACCGTTGTCAAGAATAAATGTAATAAAAATAATAAAAATAAAAACTTACTATTATTTTTTTTTATTATTTTTATTACATTTATTCTGACAACGGTGGCAGATTTGCCACCGAAACGTCGATTTGTAATTATCTTTTACTTGTTTAATATTTTTGTTTTTTTTTAGTACTTTCAATTTTATTTTGGCGTGTACCCAAATAAATACCATCTATTAAATGAATCCGCCAAACTACAGAACATATCTTCAACATACCTATTAGTAGTTCTTACAATGGAAGGTCATTTTTACATGTTATTATATAATTTGTTACTCTAACAGTGACAAAATTTAATAATTAGAACCCAAATACTATTTTCTTTCTTCACTTTTAACTGTTAACAACTATAACAACATACTGTGGATATCTCAAAAACCGGAAATAAATAAAGTATAGTATATTATACATTTTTGATGTGAAATTTATTAAAGATTCAAAAAATTGTTAAAATATACAGGGTCTTTCATTTAAAAACCTACTTGTCAATGAAAAGTCTATTTTTGAGACAACTAGTACTGTCAATAAAAAAGTATATACAAATAAACATTTTTTAATTTAAGTTTATTTTTGTATCTTGTACAGAGGCTATTTATTTCGTGTATATATAAAATTAGTACACCCTGTATATCATATAAATTATCTACTCATTATGAGTTATCAGAAATTCTAGATGAATAAAATCGTGTATATTGGCGTATTTAATCATCAGAACAACGATAATTCGCTTACCCTAACAAAAAAAAATTCATTGGGCTATATTACCACTCAGAATTATTTACTTTTGACCTTTTAAAAAACCTGTTTTTTATCATAGCACCATACGACATATCCACGTAATTATAGGTAGTTATGCACCTAAAAATATGTTTGAATATCAAAGGCTGATTTTCAATTGTCGATATTCCGAAACCCAATAATGATAGCTTTAGACATGAAACCGAAAATATTTTGAGAAATCCAAAAATGTAATATTATACCTGTTTAAAAAACTAAAGTTCCATATCGTTACACTTTTTGGGTAAGCCTGTATAATTGGAATGAATTTCAAAAATGCGCAATTCAACACTAAGCTTTTTTTTTTATCGAATTTGCTGAAGACTTTATGGACACCGTGTATAGAAAATATTATAAACATTTTTTATTACATTAAAGAATAACGCAAAATTTAAAAGAAAAAATGTTTTTAACCCATTAGAATCATAAAAATACTTTAAATGTACGTCTGTTACCAAACTGCCGATTATCTCGTATAACCGCCAGACTATAATGATTTTCTAAGTGTTCAACAAACCCCGTGGTGTCCTGGTTACTTCGCAAGTTAACTCATCGGAGTTGTCCTGACAGTCGTCGGTTCCATCGCAGAGCAGTTCGTATGAAATACAGTTACCATTGTCACAACGCCACCAGCCTTCGAAACATTCTTTACTGGGAGGCACTGATCATGCAAGATACGGAGGATGCAGATATTAAAGACATAAAGGATTGACATAGACCAATTAAACTATATTTTAAGGTTTGTTCCTGCAGCAGTTGGAAACCGTTTCTAAACTGCCAGAGCATACACACGAGACAAAATCGGAACGGATTTTATCTCCTGCGCATGAGCCTGACGGTTTGCAAACGGTTTCCAACCGCTGTAGGAACAAGCTTTTAGTATACTCGTCATCAATGCTTATTTATTCATTGGATCAAACCGAGTGACTTTATTAGGTTAGGCACATATTATATTCTAATAATTTCACATTTTAAATTAAATATTAAATAGACATAACGGTAGTGTCAAAACTAAAAAAATTAAGAAATCTTAAGCAGAGCCTCGAAAAGACAGTCATTAATGATCACTTCTTCCCTGCAAAAATTACTTTTCATATTTAATTCTTTTTGTCTTTAAGTAGTATTTTTTGTATTTGTTAAAACAATTTATACGTATATTTCCTATCAAAATAACCGCGCTACATAAAAAGGATTGGCATTTTAGATGATATGGCAAGGGTGATAAACTTAGTAAGGAGTGCTCGATCCCATTTATGCCCATATCCGCCAAGTATAATGTTAAATTCATAATTGTGACGTTAGCGTTTTCCTTATTGCTTATAATTTAGGTAATTTATAATTACCATGGATTAAGTGTAGAAATAAGTTACCTAAAAGCTTATAAACAGAGGTCAAGGACCCCGGGTCATTTATTACAGTGTAGGAAATATATAACATGATCCATTTTTACCGTTACTTAATATTAGCATCAATCTTTTATTACGCAGGTTAATTTGATAATATGCAATAAAATAATAAAATACTTCTATCTTCTGGGAAAAACGATGACGTCATGAGCATAACCAATATCTGCCGACAAATATTAAAAATCCAGCACTCCTTTAGAAGTTCATCAACCTTGGAACCATGCCATCCATAGTCGCAGAGCTACCTTCTACATGTTACAAGATAATAGATTCACTAAAAAGCCATTCGGAGTTATACCCGTCAAATAATAATTATTTTTAAAAGTACTTGTACAGTACAAGTTATTTATTTGGTTTTGTTGTTTTACTTGGCTTTATATTGTAAATTATAGAAATATTAAAAAAACTGATGACTTGTCCTAAACTAATGTTTAATTGATCTAAAGATATACCATAGGTGCTCGGAATTTCCACATTTGTGATGCAAGCAACAATGGTGCTTAACATTAACATATAGTCATCCTAAATAATATGTTTGGAATTCTTTAATTAATAAGCACTACAATATTACCGTAATACCTTTGATAAGTAATAAATTTTCAATATATTTTGGTTACAGCCTAAATAAATATATTATAATGTAGGTACCAAATTAAAAAGTATTGTTCTTTTATACAGGGTGTCCGCTAATTAATGGTACACAGAAAAACCACAGATTCTTTTTGTCAAAATATTAAGATTTAACCAAACATACCCATATTCAAAAGTTGATAATAAGGAAGATACAGGGTGTCAAAGTAAAATATAATATATTTTTTTAAATTTTTGATAAGTTTTTAATATTTTAGTGAAACTCTGTATCTAAAAGTTTTTTAAGATGAGCTTTTCAGATCTAATATTTATTTTTATGTGTAAACTCGAGGGGGCTAGCTACACTATTTAAATATCTCTAAAACGCCCCAGCCTTTTGTGCTATCCCGTATGTACCATCTAAGTAAACCAGTAAACTCCCCTATGCGTTCTACACAAAAAGGTATACTTTGTAACAATGGCTCCAAGCTACCGTTTTCAAAATATTTGCATTTAAGTGGTTTAGTGCAACCAAAAGTATATGGAAGAATACAATAAATGATTCGTTTATCATGAGACAGTTGTACTTATGAATAATACGCAGTTTTTAAACGCACTTTTTGGTCGCATTAAACCACCTAAATTTAAATACCTTAAAAATGGTTGCTCAGAGCCATTCCTACAAAGTATATCATTTTTGTGTAAAAACCATAGAAAAGTTGACTGGTTCACTTAGATGGTACATACAGTCTAGCACAAAAAAAGTTAGGACGTTCTAGAAAAATTTAGATATTGTAGTCTATCCCCTCTGGTTTACACATAAAAATTAATATCTTATCTGAATAGCACATGTCAAAGAACCCCTAGCTACCGAGTTTTAATAAAATATTCAAACATTATCGAAATAAACTAAAAATATATATTTTTTAACACCCTGTATCTTCCTTATTATCAACTTTTCGTAGTTTAATCTTAATATTTTGGTATAAGGAATCTGTGATTTTTCTGTGTACCATTAATTAGCGGACAACCTGTATATCAATTTTAACAAAAGTAATAGCTTTCTTAATTAAAATCTCCAAACAAGATGATAACACCGTAAAACCATTAACTGTTTTTAACATTAACATTTACAATAATTTAATTAAAAAATAAAATGGTTCTTACCTACTACTCGAAGATCGACATAATCAGACACTGGACCCGTAGGTGTTGCGATTTCACAATAATAACGGCCTTCATTATCACTTCTTAAGTCATAGAATTGCAAAATTGGTCCTCTAAGCACTGCGTTATTAGGAATTTGGTCATTTGAACGTCTCCATGTTACAGGATATTCTTCGGTACCGATACTTGGGCGGCAACGTAGCGAAACTGATGTTCCGGGAGGCGACGAGATGAAATGGTTTTCAGCTTCAATTGTTGGCTGTTGCCCTTCAGGAGTGTGATCTAAAAATAAGACAAATATCACCTATTTTATTTTTTAGGTCTATAATTTTGTTCTAAATAAAATTGGCAGTTCAAAAAGGATTATTAGTTTCGAAACTGGGTAAGCTGATAATTTATATAGTGTGGACGTAAATAGTCCCCCCCCGCCTGCTAACTTGTGTACGCTTAAATTTATTTTTATAAAATTTGGGTATGACTTTATGGGAGGATATAAACTACTTTTTAACGTAAAAATGATAGTTGCAAAAATCAAGATGGCGGTTGAGCGCAAATAAAGTCAATATCTTTACCTAGTACAAAATGACGGTACTTTACAAATCACCTAAATACCTTATTTAAATGGCCATATTTTTGAAACTTATAAAGTTAGATGCACATAATGTGGCATTTCTAAAAGCTCTTTTAAATATCTTTTTAGTGGTGATACTAATAATAATAATATACAAGGTAGGACAAAAAGTACTAATTTTTTTTTTAATGACGGACCCTGTATATTTAACTACCGTAAGATTTAAGAAAATATCATTTTAGGTACATCCAACTTTATTAGATTCGGATATATGGCCATCAAACTCAAAAATTTAGTAATTTGTCATATGTCGCCATATTTACGTTAAATGCCTGATACCGGTCAATACTTTATAACAACCAAAGAAATAGTGTACTCAGTCACTATGAACGCCAAGTCTGCGTCGGGTCTATTTTAATTGCATGAAAAGTTCTGCCAGCAGCGTGTGGCGGCCGTCGGTGGCGACCACAAGTGGCTGTGTTTGCGACCGACCTTAAAAAGGAATAAACTTACATGAAACGACTACTTCAGAAACCGAGTCGGCTTCTCCAGCGGAATTCCTAGCAACACAGCGATATATTCCAGCATCACTTTGTTGAATGTTGTTAAATCTAATGTAACCATCGTGACTGTACACCGAGGCAGGCATGGTTCTGTTGACGGGCTCCCACTGAATGTCAATGGGTTGGTCTCCGGTAGCGAAACACTGAATGTAGGCATTTTGTCCTGGTTCGACAATTTGTCTGGTTGGGTTTAATGTGATGTGAGGTGGTGCTAAAAAAACGATATATATTTTAATAGGTGGCTCGTTTAATCTAAAAATTGACATAGTTAATTTATGTCATTAATATCAAAAGTTTAAAAAATTTATTTAGGTCTGACTTAAGTGTGGTAAAAGATAATAAAATTATGTTTTATTTTTTATTCACTTTAATATTTTAAATGTTTGCAATAAGGGTAAAAGTGAAAAAGCACAATCTAATTACTTTTTGGACTTTTTCGGCATAATAATAAATTACTAAGCATAGAAAAATATCAACTACCATGCATCCATTTTAATATACCCTGTCCATATCAGTAATTTATGAAATAAGACCTTGGAAACTAATAAAGATAAAACTTTGTTGTCTACTATCTCCTTGATCTTCTCTTTTTGCTTTTTTAGCTTCAATATAACCACAATGGCCAATTTACACTTAGGGTACCGGTTTTAATGCTAATTTGTATTTGGACTATTTTTAAAAGCTGTAACGCCCTTATGGCTTGATGTAGCGTCATGCGGCTAGAGTACTCTAAATTTGAAAAAATTAAACCACGATTGATTATCTCATCATTAGGAATTAATTTTAATCGGTAATTGCTTAAAAATTACTATTAGAAAAATGTGTAAGTTTGACGCGACCGTGTTTGCTGCAAAAACCGATATTTTAATAAGATACCACCTACTTTAAAAAATTGTGATGCAATTATCAGATAGCAGCTAGCCTACCTTTACCTTTAGCTTCTACTAAAATTTTGTCTCTAGGTATAGGTTATTTAAAAGTAAACTATTTCCTACAAAATCAAACTAAAGCATGCGTCCATAAATTAATAAGATAAAAATATTTGCAAATCACTTAGAACGTAAAGAGCTGAACCGATGAAAACATACAGTACCTCTATGTGCACATATGTCTTCTTCGGCTGGTTGAAACAAAGAAAACATACATTAACGTACTGGTGAAGAAGCAAGAAAGGGTCAGTGTTATTGGAAGAAAAAAGCAAAAAACAATAGCAAAGTGTAAAATTACTGTAATAATGTGACAATAATCCATAAGAAGGAAATACGTTTTTTTAAATGACATTAAAATTATGTTGTATTGAATTCATACTTGGTTAATTAAAAATATTTTTTAAAGCAGTGACCGACACTGGGAAGTCCATATTTACAAAGGCCATTTTTTTCAACCTCCGGCCGTGGTCTCGACGTAGCACGTGCTATTAAGATTTGAATGGAAAGGGTGTGTCTGTGTGCACGTAAAATTATAGAACGAAGATTTGCACGAAATACACCATTTTTATTTTTTCTTCCTATTAAGATTTAAGCCATTTTAAACGTAAGAAATACTTTATTTAAATTATTTTCAAAAAACTTCACCAAAATAATTTAAAATTTTAGGTCTTAAATGTTTATTATTTTTGTCATTATTATTGCAAATTCGTCATGCGTCAAAGTGGTTTTTATTTTTTGTTTGAAAACTATGCATCGTCCTGAAAAAGGTCAAGAAATCAAAGTTATTCAAAATTCAATGGGGATCTTAAATATTATTTTTATTTTTGGAAAAGCAGTGACGCACCATTTTTTCTAGAAAAATAGTCCACACAAATATGGTATGGATGTCACTGGTATTTTTCTTTTTAAATATTTTACATTAAAAAAATGTCTTTGCTGCTGCTTAGCAATGTACCAAATACCAATTAAGATCTAGATCTGTTTAAAAATTATGATAATTTTTTTCTTAAAATTTTAACACCCTGTATCTCTAAAAGAAAGCGTTTCGGTTCATATGTTTAAATAGGAAACTAGGGGTTATTTTTGACATAGAATATGCCATTAAAATTTGATGCATGAATTTCGGAACACCCTGTATGTTTTTGACATGCGAATGAAATATATATATATATATATATATATATAACGAAGCGCGATAGTATTTTTTTATATAAAGTATATTCATTTAGATTGTTCTATTGGCCCTAGCAATTACTACAGGTCCCAAACAGACACCCTGTCTGTATAAAAGGATTAATGTGAAAGCTAGCATAAAATCATATTATTGCCATTTAAAAGCCACATATTTAAAACTTAGTTATTTACTATAAATACCATTATCGTTTTAACCTTACAAACCAAGCCTTTAAATTAAAATTATAACTATACCTTCTAATTTTTCAATAAAATACTTACAAACAACGTGTAGACGACTTCTAATTTTAAACAAGAGATTTCTATTTGGTAAGGAATAGCTGACACAGTCATAGTCGCCAGCTGCTGATGGTTGCACTTGATCGATGTAAAGGGTTCCTTCTCTTATGTAAGCGCCCTCTGGAAGCGAGAGGTTGTCGGGACGTACCCAGTCCACGAAGTGTTGGATATCTTCTACAGATCAAAATGATTATTTATAAAAGAGCATTCTACCATGTTAAGAATAATAACTGAAGCTAGGCAAAAGAAAGAATATAAATGTATTTTGCCTCCTAAATACGAATATTGTGGCCAGAATTTGGCAATAACGTCATAATTTTTTGACAACTTGAAAAAAATAACGAAAGTTTGACGGTTTCTGTTATTTACTGAAAATTGATGAATGCTAGAGCAAAACACGTGTTCAGAAAATGAAAATTAAAAAACACTTTTTTCGCTCAGGAACTTTCAATAAATTGAAGAAAAATATGATGGATCGTGATTAACTTGCAATATATGGTTTCGGTTGTATTTTTGCTGTCTGTGCACCAATCCATGGTCAGTTTCGCGCTCCATCAACTTACATTCTTCAGAAAATCCCTGAAGAAAAACGTTAATATTACGAATTTTTCCGGTTTTTTGTGAGTCTGATATTGTTTGCTTTTGAAGAGTATTGTTATTTATTAGTTAGACCATGAATATTTTTCATTGCAACCATAACAAATCAGCGTCTCTCGATTTTTTTTAGGTATTCTACACTTATGTACACTGACACGTAGCATTTTTTTACAACTCTATAGAAAAAATAAAATGAAAATTATAGTAACACTTTCTCTGGCTCTATTGGATATCTATAGGAAAGGAAACGTGAAAGTATTTATAAGAAAGAAACTCGTCTCTCACCGATAGTTGGAGGGCAGGAGGAGAAACTTTTTGTAAGAGTAAGAGGAAGAACGACTCTGGAAAATGCAAGTGGATAGTTTAAATTATTGAGAGACCTACTCCAACAATTTAAAATATTTTAAAACAAAGTTTTTAACTTCTGCTGAAACGCTGCGGCGGAAATAAGTATTTCTGTTTTTTTTTTCGGTTTTGATCTTAAACTTACCAGAACTTGTGATTCTGCATCTTAGCTCAGCCCTGGCTCCTACAATAGCGTTAAATTCTTCAACATTTGGTGCAGTTCCCTGATCGCCACCTATTAATTATGTTATATGATTATTACATACATTAATTTACAAATTAAACTAATAGTTGATGAAAGTTAAATTTTTTGTCACTGTTAAGTACTTCTAGAGAGAAGCTATTTTATTTATGATAACCAACACATTGCCAAAAAAAAAAGTAGATTTATTTAAGACATAAAACGAATACAAAATAATTTATCATTTTTTATTTGATGCAAAAGTTTGAGCACTTTTGCAGTTTTATTGATGATGTATGGCAAAAAATTAATAATAGTAGGCTGCGTAATATGTTACCCTAAGTAAACAAAAACATTCAAATTGCAATGCATATTTGTCTCAATTTTTAAACAATTATTTTGAATAGCGACTTATAATCTTTACAGAATAACTTTGGTCTGAATGCAATTTGATGCTACTTATCTATGTTTACAACTAGATATTCCCGTTGTGCTTTAGTTAGTTACACTTATCGAACAATAATAATAAGTCTGACACATAATATCAAAAAACAAGAGTTTTACTCTTAGAGTTTAAAAACTAACTCGTAAAAGGAGAACGGTTTAAAACTAAAATATCTGAAGAATAAGTTTTAAATTTATATTTGAGGGTTAAAACTATAATTGAACTAGTGTTTTTTATATTAAATTTTAAGGGGTTTTTAATGCACTCAATGTTCTTACCTAAATATTTTTGTTAGTAAAAATTACAATTTAATTGTAGCCCAAAGTCGTATAAATGCCATTGTTTTAGTTTTACCCCGCTTAAAAAACAGCAATTTTATATAAAATTCCATACAAAAAGCTTTTTACTAAAATGTAATTAAAAACTCTTTAAATCTTTTCTACTATGCCGTATCGCCTAAGCTAAACCTTTCCTTATTGGTAAGGTACGTAAAGCAAATTTTACAAGGTGTTAATTAAGTATGTACATTAAATTTAACAGACGATTGTTTAAATAATTTTAAGACAAAACATTTATACATATAACCATTAGTTTGCAAATTCTTTGTTCCTAAGTTACAGTAGGTATAACAAAGTAAAATTGTTGTTTAATAACTCCTTAAAATGTTTATTGTTATTTATTTAATTTAAAGAAATTATGGCAAATGCACAAAAGTCAGTGGCATACTTTTTTAACACGCTTTTATTAGCTTGGGTTGTAACTATCTATCTATCCATCCATCTATCTATCTATGTAACGGAATCTTTGAGCCTAATTTTTACCAACTTCCAGCGATTCAATTTCTTTGAAACTTTGCACACGTATCAAGGACCGATGACAATGCAATAATTTAAAAACAGTATCCCGTTATCCTGATTAGGACCGCCAGGATAAATAAATTCCTTTACAGATCCTCTGTGTCTCTTGACAAAATAGCGAAGGAATTTTTTAGTGAATAAACTGGAGCATTTATTTTTAAAAAACTAATTGATATATCGAACTAAAAAATGAAAAATAAATAACAGTTTTAAAAAACTAAAAAACACGCTTTTATATGCAACCGAACTAAAAATTAGAAAATAATTTTTCATTACAAAGAGTTTGTCACTTCAGAATAAAAGCGTGGGGTGCTTAATATATTAAATGTTATAATTATTCTATTTGCAAATATCTATGAGGGAAAAGTTATGAAAAAATAGTAAAATACACCCCACGCTTTTTACTCTGAAGTGACAAATTCTTTGTAATGAAAAATTATTTTCTAATTTTTAGTTCGGTTGCATATAAGCGTGTTTTTTAGTTTTTTAAAACTATTATTTATTTTCTCAGAAACATTCGTTTAAGTCTGCTTAAAATACCACTGGACTTAATAATTTTTTAAAGTTAGTGCTAACCTGGAATCTTAATGCCAAAATATAACAATCTCAATTTACAAAGTTGGTTACTCAAAGAGTGCTCTGTTTTATTTCATGTAGATATTTATCAGCCTATATAATATTTCCAAAAAGAGGCTTACATCCAGAACTTTAATACAGCCGGTTTTTGATAAATCTGTTATGGCAATTAAATAATTATTATAAGCGTATTGATCAAAGGGCAAACATTTTTTACTAGACGATTTTGTAAATAATTTATAAATAAAAGCATTACCTGGATATCTTCGGCCTATTCCCATTGGTTAGTAGAGGAAGCAGACGCAGCGTAAAGCAAACACCATAAAATTAGTAAACATTAAAAAGCTCTATATTATTAACAATACACCAATCCAAGAAATTACCATTATTACAATAAAGTTAGGTTGGCACTGCAGTTGTAAGTTTAAAAAATATGCATTTTTTTATACTCTTGGATAAGTATATTGAAAACAAATTTAAGAAGTGCTTTTTATCCATATGTAATAATTTAACATAACCTAATTTTCCCTAAGATAACAATAGATAGAAAAACACTCCTTGCATTTGTTATAAGTAATATATTTTTACTAGCATCTTGTCTGGGCTTAAAAAAGTAGAAGAGAACAAATTAACTAAAAAAAATCGGGAAGAAGTCCACAATGAAACAGTTCCGTGATATGTTTTGTCTTAATTTATTGATAAAGATGCCAGTAAAAAATATAAAAAAGCAAAAATAGTCAATATATTTGTGACTTTTTTATTTCTTTTGTTTTCTAGAATCTATTTCCATAAGGATACTTTAAAAAATGATTTGAGTTAACGCAAAAAAAAGATAGAATATAAATTTATATTTTTTCAAGTGATATTATTTGTTGGTTCGTTTGTAGTGTAGAATACATTTTCATCAAAATGATTTTAGTTTTAATTAGAAAATGAAATAGTAACAATAAAGATATGAATTTCCTAAAAACAAAAAGCCAATATTTTGTCAAAAACTGACCTTTACTACCACTCCTAATAAATATCCATTAAATAAAGGTTAAAGTATTTATTATAAAGATTATTAACAAAAAAATTCTTTTCTTTTTTCTAGACCGAATAATATGATTTATTTATTAGTTTATTATCAATCTTGTTTTTAGAAAATAGTATATTTTAAATTCTTGGATATTTTAATTTAAATTAAATTTTAATCAATTATGTGGTCACAAAAATTATCACAAATGTTGTTTACTAAAACGTATCGAATGCCATCCATGTTCCGTCGTTGGATGGTACCGTACTTTTATTTCTAAGGAGTGCACATATAAAGCTATTAAATACTAAATATAGGTTAGTTTCTAAACTTTTGATTTAAGATAAGGCGGGCTGGTGTTAAGTGATATTTACATTTAACAATATACCTGAATTTTAAAAAACTAGGATTTTTATTCATAACTTCTTAGTGTTTTCTCTTTAAATACACTCTTTTTTATTTTTATTTTTTTGTGACAAGTAGTAAGTACAGTGCGTCCAATCTAACTTGTCCACATTTTAAATACCTATAACTTTTTTATTTATTAACTTAGAAAAATGATCCAAAAACCAACTTGTACAGTGAATTATTGTTTTCTGTTATGAAGATAACACAAAACAATTTTATTAACATAACAAATTGTCATAACTTACCGTTTTTAAAATGCGACACCCTATATAATACTACCATTAAATAGGTCTTTTAAAGAGCTCTACAAAAATACTACATTTGATATATGTATCTATCTTTAATAGTTTCTGAAATATGACCACTTAAATTCAAAAAAATAAGTCTAAGCTTAGTCCTGTAAGTAGGTATAGTGGAAATTTCCTATAATATTTTTTAGATTTAAATGGTCATATTTTTGAAACTATTAAAGATAGATATATCAAATGTAGTATTTTTAAAAAGCTCTTTAAAAGACCTAATTTAATGGTGGTAAATTATACAGGGTGTCCCATTTAAAAAACAGTAAGTTATGTAAATTTATTCTGTTAATAAAATTGTTTTGTGTAATCTTCATACCAGAAAAAAACTTGATAATTCACTGTACAAGTTGGTTTTTGGATCATTTTTAAGTTAGGAAACAAAAAGTTATAGACATTTAAAATCTGGACAAGTTAGATTGGACGCACTGTACGTTATTGTACACGAATTGTAATTCAATGATTTTAATTAAACTGACGTGTTAACTCAAAAAAATACATGTACCTAATACAAAACCAATAAATCAGAAATTAATTTAATTAACAAAATTGAAATATTGTATTTTAAAGAGTTGAGACTCTTAAGCTTTTGGAAAAAATAATATATTATTATGGTAGTAAGAACAATACCGTAATATTTATCTGCAAAAAAATACATTTGCGGTTGTGTATGTAATATTTGTAATGTTATTAAAGTTAACTCTTGTTAGGTTAGCTCAGTGGTTTTCAACCTTTTTGTACCTGCGCCTCCCTTAAAAAATGGTTGCCTTGTCCCTTAACTTTTCTAACAATCTAATTTCATAAGTAGTCAACTGATATTATAATTTATTTATTGGGCTACAAAGTAATGTACAATATTATGTAAAAAAATACATAAAAAATAATTATTTATTATAAGAAATAATAATTTTAACTGTAATAAAAACCTATTTTGCTGATTAATTTTTTGACACCTATTCGACATTTTTGGTTTTTATTCAAAAATGATACTTTGAAAACAGCTGCATGCCCCCCTTGCAACAGTCTTGTGCCCCCTAGAGGGGCGCGCCCCACAGGTTAAAAACCACTGGGTTAGCTGGTAAAATTAAGTATATACAATAAATATTAAGACTTTTTACAATACCCCGTAAACAATCACATTTAAACCATTTGTAATATCATTTAAAATCACCAAGGCCAACTAATAAATAATTTGCTTACCAGGATTGTCACCCCTTTCAGGCAGAATATCAACTTGTACTCTCCTTTCAGTAGTTCCAGCACTGTTTTGACCAACACAGATGTAAATTCCTGCATCTTCAGCTCTTAGACGTGAAAACTCCATTACAGCTACTGATTTAAGTAAGTCGTGAGAAGAGCCAACCAAAGAACTAAAAATAATACATTAGTTAATGAAGTTGTTCTTAATCAATTAACTCAAGTAAAGGATCTTGGGGTTACTGTGGATCGGCAGGTAAATTTTTTGGATCATATTAATAATATGGTCAGCTCAGTATTCAGAAGATTGGGCTTTATTTTACGTTACCGCAAGGATTTCACACCTTTTACCATCAGAAATCTTTATATAACGTTTTTTTGGCATTGTCTTGAGTATGCTTCCATACTGTAGGCTCCTAATTATATTTTACATATAGGATGTTTTGAAAGTGTTAAAAAATTTTTTAAAGGCATTTGCTTATCGGTTGCCTTATAGGGAGCGATGTATACTGCTTGGTTTTTAACTCCCTGGAGAGTCGTCTTAGTGCACAGGATCTAGTCTTTTTGTTAACACGCTTTTATTAACTTGGGTTGTAACTATCTATCTATCTATCTATCTATCTATGTAACGGAATCTTTGAGCCTAATTTTAACCAACTTCCAGCTATTCGATTTCTTTGAAACTTTGCACACGTGTCAAGGACCGATGAAGATGCAATAATTTAAAAACAGTATCCCGTTATCTTTTTTTGAATCGCCAGGAAAAAAATTCCATTATATTATAAAAACAACACCTAGGATGCCATCTGTTGGCAACATTTCAAACTTTGCTATTAAATGAAGAAGAAATTTTTTAGTTTTTACACAATTTGGTTAGTTGCACCATGAGTGTTCAATTTTTATGAACAATAAAAATATAGGGTTAGTTGCACCATTACTTCAAGGATTCCATAATAAAAAATATATCGAACTAAAAAATGAAAAATAAATAATAGTTTAAAAACTAAAAAAACACGCTTTTATATGCAACCGAACTAAAAATTAGAAAATAATTTTTCATTACAAAGAGTTTGTCACTTCAGAATAAAAGCGTGGGGTGCTTAATATATTAAATGTTATAATTATTCTATTTGCAAATATCTATGAGGGGAAAAGTTATGAAAAAATAGTAAAATGCACCCCACGCTTTTATTCTGAAGTGACAAACTCTTTGTAATGAAAAATTATTTTCTAATTTTTAGTTCGGTTGCATATAAAAGCGTGTTTTTAGTTTTTAAACTATTATTTATTTAAACTTGTTAATAGTCTAGTCGACTCGCCTCATCTGCTTAGCCTTTTAAATTTTAGTATTGCCGGTAGTACTTATAATACCAGAAGTAGTGCTCTTTTTAAAATTCCCTTTCATCGGACAAACGTTGGCTATCATAGACGCTATAACTTAAACCGTGATAGGGTTGATCGGTCGGTACCATTGCGTATATTTAAAAAAAAACTTGTTGCCAATTATAGAATGTTAGTCTAGATATTTGCTTGCCTGTTGTCTCTTTTGTATTTAAGAAATATTTTTTTATACATTGTGTATATTCAGGCGGGTTCACTGTCTGCCATTTTTGGTACTGATTAAGATTAGTATAATTTCAAGTTTATTTTTGAATGTAAAAATGGTGTAATCCTTTGGCAAATAAATAAATTAGTTATTTATCAGGTCTCTTACATAAGTGTGTATCTTTTGTTGGTAAGTTAAAATTTTTATTAACACATTTTTCTGAATATAAAATTAAAGAGAAAAATAACACTTACTAAACATCACCACCTCTACTCCAGCCTACAGAAGGTTGTGGTTCACCAACTCCTCGGCATTCCAACACTAGATGATCATTAACTGCTCTCGTGATAATTTCTTGACTTGGAGTTATGTAAAGTTCGGGTGGAGTAACAACAACAATACTGGCAGTAATCCTGCTAGTGCCAGCTTCGTTGGTAGCTGTGCAAACGTATTCGCCGGCTTCACTGGAAGTTATTTGGCTTATCCTGAACAAAAAAAAATGGTTATTAAAAAGTAATATGGAAAGGAGCATAAATGTTCTAATAGATACAGGGTGTCCCAGGATAGATAATACGGAGTACAAATGGACCAAAAATTTTTGAATTTTTAATCGACATTTTGGGAAATCTAGTCGTATGGCCTAAAACTAGGAAAAACAAAATATTACTTTAATTGGTATTATACAGGGCGAGTTATAAGTCAAAATATAAAAAATCCCAAGAGTACTTGTTTTAGAAATCGAACAAAATTTAATAGGTAAATATTGAAGAAAATTGAATTTTATGTTAGAATTTAAAGTTCAAGCATAAAAAATAACATTTTGTCATTTTTTTACATGTTTTGCAAACATGCACACACTAAAATAATCGACATGATAAAGCAAATTTTACAAAAATCTTTAATATATTTTAATTTTTATTTAAATTTTGCGCCTTCTTGTTCAGTAATTAAGTTTTCATGCGTAATGTAAAAATATATTTTTAGTTTAATGCCTTAACTTCAAATTTTGACATAAAATTCAATTGTCTACAACATTTACACATACAGTTTTGTTATATTTAAAAAATAAAAGTACTTTACTCTTTGGTATTTTTCATATTTTTACTTATAACTCGCCCTGTATAATCCCAATCGAAATAAAATTTTGCAGTTTTTAGTTTTAGACCATGGAACCAGTTTTCGCAAAATGCCGATTTAAAATTCAAAAATTTTTGGTCCATGTGTCCTCTTGTAACACCTATTCTGGGACACACTGTATATGATAACATATGAAACCTTAAGGCTCAAACACATCTTTCAGGTATCGGACTAGGCAAGTTTCGTGACTGTAACCCTTACGATTTTTGGCACAATGTCTAAAAATTGCATGTAAAACATTGTGGTAAACTTGTCTGACAAAATAGTGACACACGAACATTTGACGTTGACAGACTGGGTTAAAGCGCTGGTTCCATATATGCTTCGTCAAATGAAACCCTCCTAAACAGGTTTTAAAATTTGTCAAAAAATTGGTTTTTAAATTTAAATTATGAGCAGAAATAATTTAGAAATAGAAGAAGCTGCAGAGAAAGTCTGCGGGCGTTTTCGATCCTTTTTTGACATAGGGCTTAAAGTGAAATTTTACGTCCTTAAATGGGAGCGTAAAATTGTATTTTACGCCCGGACGTACAAAAAAATATTTTGTACTAATTTCTAGTTATATTAGGAATTGTGTGAAAAAGAAGGGGAAACTTAGTGAAATAAAGGTTAATTTGATTTTCAAGTTTGATAATGGATATCTCGAATTTAAAATTTATTTAAAGTATATCTTCGAGAAAGCTTTCATTCAGATTTGTGATTAGCACCCCAAAAACCCTAGTATACTCAATTTCAATAAAATTGGCGACAGGCCCGGTGCGTAAACACATCTTATCCTAGTTTTTTAAACCACTCTTAAGTGAAAAGCGGAACCTATTGCAAATATCTTTCTCACATGACTTTCATTTAATATTTGTACGCGGTTCGAGGGAACCCGGGGAATTATTGTTTAGAAGAAAAATTGAAGAAAAGAATTGGGCTGAAATCACAGAAAGGATATAATATAGTGAAAATACAAGGGCTGCCTTTGTGGAGGTGAGGTCTTCTTTTTTGGGGTAGTTTTTGTTACGAGAAAAAAGTACAGAGAGGAGGCCCCGAGAAAGTATATTATTTTAATAGGGGGCCCCATTTTGAAGATTAGGACTTTTTTTGGTGCCCTCTGTAATGAATAAATATCAGCTTGTAGAAAATGGTTTTTATTAAGAACACAAAATTACAAAATTATCAAATATCAAATCTGACAGTAAACAAACTTCCACCAGGCTCTGTTAACTACCTGGTCCAAGACAACTAGACAACTATATAACATGCCCCTTTTTTTTCAAATGTTCAATCTACAGGGAGGTTTGATTAATCTTGAACTTCGCCTTGTATCTGGAACAACTCTATATTCTTTCTCCTCTTCATTGCTGAAAGTGTCGGTTCCATTATCGTTTATTGTTTCTTGAACAACTGCACCTCCTATATCTTCTTCATTGTTTTGATTGTTATTATCTTGTTATAATCAATTGCATTCTGGTTAGTTGTGTGTGTGTAGTAGTGATTGTGAGAATCATTATTATCTGTATTTAATGTAGATCCTCTAGCTTCTTTTAACCATTGACGATTTCTTCTAAATCTTTTTCCTTCTTGGGATTGAATAATGTTGTCGTTACTATTGTATTTTTTGAACAACAGTGGCGAACTTCCATGTTCCTTGTTCTGTTGAACAGATTGGCCTATTGAAAACTCCGACAGTTTATTAGTACCCCGATCGTAATATATTTTTTGTACTTCTTGCCTATTTTCCATTTCCTTTCTAACTTCATTATTATCATATGGATTTACTTTTAGTAAGTCTTGATGAATTGGAAGGGTGGTTCTGCTTCTCCTACCCATTAACAGCTCAGATGGAGAAGGAAGATTATTTTTTGGCATGTTATTATAATACATAATTGCTAACAAAGGATCTTCTTGATTTGCTTCTACTACTTTTTGAAAAAGATTCTTTACAATTTGGATATGACGCTCCACCATTCCATTTGATCTTGGATAATAAGGGCTTGAGATAGTTATTTTAATATCATAACTTTTAGCAAAAACTTTAAATTCATTTAATGTAAATGGTTGTCCATTATCAGAAAAATTTGACAAGGCAGTCCGAGAGAACAAAAAAATTTTTTAAAGAAGAAATAACTGATTGAGCTGTTTTATTTTGAACTTTATTTACAACTATAAATTTGCTAAAATAATCCACGATTACCAGAAAATCACAACCTTTAAAATGCTTAAAATCAATTCCGATTTTTGCCATGGATACTCGGGAATATCATGTGAAATTAACGACTGACGTGGGTTATTCCTAGCAAATTTTTGACAAACATGACAGGATAGTACATAATTTTCTATATCATTCATTATCCCAGGCCAGTAAAAAGCTTCCCTAGCAACATTCTGGCATGAATTAACACCCTGGTGAGCTTTATGTATGCTAGACAAAATTTCCTCTCTTAATAAGGTTGGAACTATTAATCGTTTTTTAAAAAACAGAACATTCTTATGTAAATAAATATCATTTCTTATATTCCAATACCGTTTAACTTCCGTGCTTACTTTATTTTTATGACAAGGCCATCCATTTTAATAAAATTTGCTATCTCTTTTAAAACCTTATCTTCCTTTGTTGCTTCGTTAATTTTTTAACATTGTCGTCAGATGTTACGATTACTGAGAAAACATCTAAATTCAAATCCAAATTATTTAACTCAAATATATCGCTACCAGGAGATCTACTAAGTGTATCTGCTACTTGAAGTTTCTTTCCTGGTACATACATTAATTTGACATTGTATCTTAATAATCGTAACATCAGCCTTTGTAACCTCGGTGATAAATTTTCTATAGGTTTTTTTATAATCCCTAACAGTGGCTGATGATTTGTTTAAACAATAAATTCTTGTCCAAATAAATAATAGTTAAATCTTTTGCAACCAAAAGCAATGGCAAATAGTTCTTTTTCTATTTGACTATATCTTTGTTGACATTTATTTAAAAACACAGATGCAAATTCTATTGGATGGTCATTCTGTAGCAAAACTGCACCCATTCCATACAGACTTGAATCAACTGATAATACAATTTGTTGATTAGGGTTAAAGTATGCCAGAACAGGTGTAGTTGTTACTAGACGTTTTAAGTCTTCAAAACATTTTTCTTTGTTTTTATCCCAAATCCATTCAATATTATTACTGAGTAATTGCCGTAATTCATATGGTATTTGTGACAAATTTGGTAAAAATTTAGCTAAATAAGTAATCATACCCAAAAACTTTTGTAAATCATTTTTGTTTTTTGGTGAAGACATATCAAGAATTGCTTTTATTTTATTATCATCAGCTTTTATGCCTTCGCCATTAATAATATGCCCCAAAAATTTTATCTCTAATAAACCGAATTTAGACTTTTCCTTATTAAGAGTTAAACCAGATTCAGATAATCTTTTAAGAACATTTTCTAAATTTTTATTATGTGATATTTCATCACTACCAAAAACTAGTATATCATCAAAATAGGCAATTACTCCCTGCAAATTATCTAATATATTTGTTATTACTCTTGAAATACTTCAGGAGCATTACAAATACCAAATGGCATTCTTAAATATCTATACCTACTAAATGCCACCAGCCTCTTACCGCAGCGATCCGGGTTCGAATCTCGGAGTCGGACATCGGATTTTTAATAGCTCGTCACCTCACAGTTGGCAATGGCAAACCACTGTGTAGTATTCTGCCATTTCTAGGTAGTAGTTATTTAAAAATAACGTCCGTGGTGGCACTACCGCGTTGTCTAAAGGTGCTGTGAAATGCAACTGCATGTTTCAGTGCTTGGATAACGTTGACGGAACACGACAATATTGGGTTGAACATCCAGTAACCCGGCACTCACGGTACACTGGTATTTAGGCATAAGCCTTCGTGAGATGTCATAAAGATAAAAAAAAATGGAGTGGCTATTGTACGTAATTTTGAACTATTTTTTCTAATGGAACTTGTAAAAAGCATTAGAAGCATCTAAAAGAGTAAACACCTTTGCATTGTTTAGTTTAGAAAATAGGTCTTCAAAACTTGGAATTTTGAAATGTTCTCTTTTATATACTGATTTAACGATCTGGGATCTAAAGAAATTCTGATATCCCCATTAGGTTTATTTACAACTACAATAGGATGTACCCAGTCAGTTGGCTCAGTTACTTTTTCTATAATTCCATTATTTTCCATTTCATTTAACTTTTCCCTAACTTTTCTACAAGAGAAAAAGGAATTTTTCTAGCTGTACTTATTTTTGGTATATGATTATTTTCCAACTTTATACTACATTCGGTTTTTATTTTTCCCAGACCATTAAAAACATTACTAAATTTTAGTAATATATTTCTGAGAAAATCATTATTAATGACATTAGTTTGCACAAATCCACCATATTCAAGTTCAATGCTCCCGAACAACCTAAAATTGATTGAGGACATTCAAAATCTACTATATAAAATATCAGTTCTTTTTTGTTCCCATATAATTACACTCCAAATTAACTGAACCATTGACTGGAATATTATGACCCGAAAACGAAGTTAATGAAATGTTAGTATTTTGTATATTTCTTTTAAAATTAATTTTTTTAAAATCACTTGTATTTAAAATATTTACTGCACTCCCAGTATCTATTTTTAATTTTATTTCAACTCCATTAATATTTATGATTTCACTCCATTCAGTAGAAATTACATTTTGGTTATAAATTGACCAAATAATCTTACCACTATCACTACTTGTAGCTTTGACTTTATCATTAACTTTAATTTCATTTATTTGACTATTCCCTTTACAAAACTTAAAGAAATGACCGCGTTTTCCACAATTATTACACATTTTAAAATATGCAGGACAATGATTTATTTCATGAAAAAGACCACAATTATAACTTCGTTTAAGTTTTTCATTGTTTTTATTTAAAAAATTCGCATGTTTACTATTAAATTTATTTTTTTCAATAATTTTTTTGTTTCGTATAGAACTAGTACTATCCTGTCTACTAACAGCATCAATAGAAAAATCATTTTCTTTATTATTATTTAATATTTTTTGAGTATTGACACTTGTTTCCAAACTTCTAGAAATATGAATAGCCTCTGACAAAATTAAATCTGGTTTTTGTAAAAGAATTCCTTGTGTTTTTTATCAAATATACCTAAAACAATTCTATCTCTAAGAAGAGTATCTCGATCCTTAAATTCACAAAATGAAATTAATGTTTTTAGATCTGTCAAAAAATTGTCAAATTTTTCTGAGCAACCTTGGTTTCTACTAAATAATTTAAAATGAGAAAGAACCAAGTTTTTAATAGGATTACAATAGTTCTTAAATTTATTGATTACTACCTCAAACTTGTTCTTATCCTCTTCTTCATTGTATTCAAAGGTGTTGTATATGCGAAGACCTTCATCACCGATCAAATTCAATAAGATAGCTATTTTTATTTCATCGCCTTTTTTATCTGAACCACTTGCCTTTAAATATATATCTATATATATCTAGTTTCTGATACCAATTTTCTGAGACATTTCCTTCAAAATTCATGCAGACTGGACTTCTTACTGTAAACTCTCCCATTATGTTATTAAAAGGTGGGTTTTTCTTACGCTGCCACCATGTAATGAATAAATATCAGCTGTAGAAAATGGTTTTTATTAAGTACACAAAATTACAAAATTATCAAATATCAAATCTGATAGTAAACAAACTTCCACCAGGCTCTGTTAACTACCTGGTCCAAGACAACTAGACAACTATATAACACTCTCCAAATTTGTTTTCGACCCATTTACAAAAAATCTTCTTTATGCTCTGGGCAACGACTTGACTTGCCGCTCCCGGTCCCAACACCTCTAGCTACGCCAATGAAAATGGGGAGAGTATAAATACTACAAAATTGTTAAACTTAAGACGCTATAGTTACCAAATCATTGCAGAGGATCATCAAAATAAAGTAAGTATCCAATATAGTTGACCAACATCGCTACTAATACAAACGTACAAAGGTTTTCAGCCATTAAGTACAAAACAGCAGTTAGAAGAAGAGTTATAATAAATGCTTTTAATGCGTTCATTTTTAAAATTTGTACAAAATTGAAAAAGACAATGTCATTTATTAGTGTCAAAAGGTGACAACAAATCATAGTTTTTATGGTTGCCCAACATAATACCAACATAAAAGTTTTTATAGTTGGTTCAGTTTTTGCTTAAAAGTATTTAACGGGTTGGTTCTTTTTAACATGGGTCAAAAATTATAAGTCTTTTTATAATTAATTACAGCTTTTTGTAGCAGAAAACGTAATTCCAAATTAGCGGGTGTTTTTGGAATTTTGGTTAAAATAAACGATCCCCCCACTTACCTTAAGTTACCTCCTGACATAATCTCGACATTGGGACCGAGTGGTCGTCCGTTTGATCTGCTCCATGTTATGGTTGGCGATGGGTATCCTTGAACAGGCCTACACTGCATTTGAACGCTATTGCCTGAACTGACTGTGATGCTGCCTTCTGGATAAATTTGTAGTATTGGAGGTTCAAAACCTATGAAAAACATAAAATGCTTGCAGGGAAAGTAACATTTAAGGTTCTAGGATAGTTTGATCTCTCATTAAAAATGTATAAGAAGTATTTTTTATAAATTAATATAAAAGAATTGAAGTCATAAATGAGATAAATATAAAAGTCATTGTCAAAAAAACTTTTTTTGAGCTAAATGACATAAAAAACAAGTTTAAAATTGTGTATGCCAATATTACGCTATTTTTATTTAAAGTAAATCTTAGTGTACATCGTTAAAAGCTTTAAAAAGCTTTTTTAAATGTCATAGCTAACCTGATTTTCATTTAAAAAATGAAAGTTTATGTCGCAGCTAAAAACGGACTCCTACATTAAATATCGGGTTATACATTTTTAGTCGGAAGAAAATTATTGAAAAGTTTCCAATTTACACTTTTTATATATTCCTTAATATTAACAGAGCTACAGAAACAAAACCATTTTAGAGAAAAACGGGTTTTTCAAAATATTTAGTAAGCCATGATTTTTTTGGAAAAAATAAAAAGTTATTTAAATAAGCTCTAAAAACTGCTACCCTTTTTGCATTTAACCATCTCTGTAGTTGTAACGTTTTTTAAGATCCCTGTACTAAACATTAAATAAAAACTCACCCTGCATATGTGGGGGCTATTTTCAAAGTATACAATCTCTAAAATTAGTTTTTATGTTATATCGAATAAAAATGAACAAAGAACCTATGCATCGAATGTAATGCATTCTTTTTAAGTTTGAGAACTCCGTTCTGGATGTAGTCACCCAAAAAGGGATTTATTTAAGTTTACAGCTGAGAAATAAAACTATTAGTATATTTATCTCACTGTTGTATTAAAAAGTATGAATGGAGATTGTGCTCTTTGAAACTAGGCCTCTCATATAATAACTTACGTGTAACTTCAATAGTAGTAACAGCTTGTTCCAATCCAAGTTCGTTGGTAACAACGCAAACGTAAACTCCTCTGTCTTCAATGCGAGCGTTTCTGATATGCAATGTGTTTCCAATTTGCTCGGAGTTAAGGCTTAAAGCTCCGTTTATCTTGTTCCATTTAACAGTTGGTGTTGGTGATCCGGTAGCTATACAGTTGACTTCTATAGAATCACCTTGTCTTAAAGTTACACGATCTTGGGAAACTCTTGCAGTTGGATAGACACTTAAATATGAAATAAATAATTTATTTCCTGGTTAGTACATTGTATTATAGTTAGCATACATGTCACTAAGCGATTTAAATCTGTTCTTTTATGTTTTTTTTATGTCTTTATCAATTTGTGATACTCAGCCGCTTCGCCGCTAACACATAGTAGGCAATACAAATGCCAAAATTTTCAAATTAAACCTAAAACTTCAATTTGACAATTTTGACACCTAACTCAGTGGTGAAGCGGTTGGGACTGGCTAAATGCGTCCAATTTTAGTCTTAGAGCGTGTAAAGTTTTATGGAGTTCTTAAGAACTGCCTTTATATATATATATATATATATATATATATATATATATATATATATATATATATATAATACTTTTTAACACACAGTAAAAATAAATAAATAAAAATACCCTGCATTTCCTCGAATAACAACTGTAGCGCGTTGCGTCCCTCTTGTTCCATCATAAGAAGTGGCGGTACATAGATAAACTCCAGAGTCATCAGGTTGCGCATTAGGTATAGTGAGTATTCCATTATCATCTGTAGATTGGTAAGGTAAATATCCAGGTTCTTTGGTCCAGCGGATTGACTGAGCACGATCTGCTATACACCTAAGTACAACTTGTTCACCTGAAAGGAAAGGGTGCAGAATTCTGTACATTTTGATTTAAGTAATTTATTGTGATAAATATTAACCCAAGAACGGTATTATTATAACGGTATAACAACCTTCAAAACTTTGACGCATGCTAAAAAGACTACGCGCACTATTAAAATTATAACGCCTGTCAAAAATTAAACCATAAAAATTTGTAACGTCTGTCAAAAACACCAAATCCCTAAAAATCACATTCAATAAAAGTACGATATCTGTTAACTTCATACTGTTAATTTGTTTTAAAGCAAAAACATTAAAATTTCGTTCTCTTGTTCGCTAAAAGTATTATTTTAGGAAGAGTCACCTATCTAGCACAAAATACGTTTTTTATTTAAAATTATTTGAAATAAATTGTGATACTTGTGTTTATAGGGTGATTTTAAAAAGTTGTTTTTTTTTTTAATTTTTATATTGTACATAAGAAAATATTTATTATCAATTAAATATGTTATTACCTGCATTGCCCTCGTATCTTTGTGGTTGAATCTCTACTCTTAAGACAGATCCTGCAGTGACAAGTACCTCGAAAGTTTTGGAATCTTGTCCAACACGGTTGACAGCTGTACAATGATATTGGCCTGCGTCTGTTACTCTGGCTTGTAAAATCCTAAATACACCATTTTCGAAAGTATGCTGAAATATAAAACAAATTTAATGTAATGATTTAGGATTTACCAAAAGTTTTTGTGCTCTTAAAACCGATTTCAACTTAGGGGTGTTCACCCGAGACGCATGAGTCTTAAGAGGATGCCGTAGCACGTTAAATTAGCTAAAACGCGATTCTCTGCCGTTTTTAAATATTTGTTTTGAGAAAAAGTTGTACATAGAAAAGTTTCTTAAAATGATCCAAAGATTATTGGAAAGTTAACTGATTTTTGGTAATGGTAATAATTAACACATTAAATTTCCCAACATTACAAAACCGTAAAAATAACTAACTTTCCGATAATCTTTGGATTATTTTAAGAAACTTTTCAATATACAACATTTTTCTTAAACAAATATTTAAGAAAGCTCATTTAACATGCTACGGCATCCCTTAACCCATCAACTGATTGTCGGGGTTTTTCAAGGACCAGGATGAAATCATAGCCATGCACATTTGAATCAGAGTCACAACTTTTGGTAGTACAAACCAGGGAATTTTGTCAAAAAGTCGTCACTCAAAGGGGAAAATTAAAAGCAGTCCTAATTTGCTAGTCAAACCTAGATGAAAATCAGCTATTATTGGTTCATACTCTTTTAAGACGACATCAACTAAATCCAAAAATCAAGTGACCATAACGCCATTGCTTCTTATAGTTCATGTGTCACTAAATTAGAAATTTGACAGTTTGCGAATTAATTTATTAGAAGTGATAAAAAATTAATATTAATATTGATTTCGGATGGGTTAGTAATTGAAACTGAGTTTATACTATTTCGGTAATATTTTTACAAAAAGAAAGTACAGAATAGATAAATAAAACATAAAATTTATTTTTTTTTATATAAAATTTAAATTCGTAAAATTTTTATACGGTATAGTATGCAACTCATGCATAAAGCGTTTGTTTTACTTATGGGATTGATGTCAAATTTCCATTGGTTACATAAATTATTATAATTTTATTTGCTTTTCTTAGAGTTTAATTTAAAAAATACTTACTGAAGGGTTAAGGGGCTGTCTGTCAATCCTAGACAAGAAAAACTCTGGTAACGGATTTCCAGACGCTGCGCATCGAACTTCAATTAGCTGACCTTCACTGACTTGTACAAATGGAGCCGAAAGAGCTATACTTGGGGGCTGATCTCGAGCACCTAGTTAATAAATAAAAATACGTTTATATAATTTAACACTAAATATGTTAACTGGAAAAATTTAATTTTAATACCTACCAGTCTTATTCATACCCTCCGTATATTTTACTAAAAAGCCGCACAAACAAGAAATAACATATTTAAACTTGCTAAAGGCGTTTTTTTTTAATTAAACGGTCTACCGGAACAACGTTCTAACTGCCAAAAGTTTAGTTACTAATGAGAATTTTAATGTATTTAGAATAAACAACATCTTATTATGAACCTTTAATAAAAAGTTCTAAAGCTAAGAAAAATCCCTAGAAAAACGTTTTATGTACATGTCACTTAAAACGTTTTTACACGGAAACAAGTCTCTTACGACCTTGTTTTACGATTAATGGGTAGAAGGTTTTTTATTTTGACGTGGTTAGAGAGAGAACAGTATGGTTTTAAACAACTTTTAGATTTTTATAATAATTAACATGATTGAAGGGCAAGGTTAGTTTATAATTATAAGGTTGCGACACATCCTCAACTTATAGGCGGTTCGAGGCCGGGGACGCAAGGAAGGGCACTCCACGGAGAAAAGTTGGCAAGACTGGGTAAAATCAAAGCTGATGATCAATCCAGTGGCGCATTTTATTTTGCATTGTTTTGGAAGTGATATTTGTTAAAAGATGTAATTCCAAATGTGTTTTTATTTAAAGTAAAATAATTTACAAGTTAATACTTAACTGTATATCTCCGGCACTGAACAACATGGCCGAAAAATGGGAGATGTGACGTCACAACATGTCAAGGAAATATGGCCAAATAGTCGCGACTATGTCGCGACCCTATATAGACCGACTTTGATTGAAGGGTATTTATTTTATGAGGGATAATTACCTTTTGGTGGTACAGCCCTTCCTTTTATCGAGCCCCTGCTTTTGACTTGACTAGGACATTGACCCACTCTAATGAAATATAGGAGAGTTTTTTGCCAGAGCTCATAGAACGTTGTTACCGGATATAAAGATGTGTGTATTTGCTTTGACATCTCTACAAGGACAAAATTGTGAGCGATTTGCGTGAAACGGTGGGGGCTTATGCGTATGGGTATAAAGAACATTTTTTTATGGAAATCCAACTTTTGACTGACAGAGAGATAAAAAATTATACGAAGCCTTTGAGTTTGCCGACTTCCTGCGTTCTCTGCGTATGAAAGGTTTCATTTGAGTTCATACACTTCGATAGCGTTGGTCCGTCGCCCGTATTTCCGTCTTTCGCTAATATGGCAGTTAGACCAGACCGTCGGTTAAAACGTTGTTCCGGCATACCCTTCAATTTTATTTACCTTTCAAATAAAAATATTATTTATTTACGATACAACTTACTTCCGACAACGATATTAATACTTTCGGTTACAATAGAATATCCATCTTCAGCTTCACAAGTATATCTGCCAGAATCAGTTGCAGTCAAGTTTCTAATGAATAGGATGCCTCTTCCATCGTCGATTGCATGGTAGGGAAGATCTCCTCTATCTTTGGTCCAGTGAACTCGTACAGTCTAAAAATAAAGTTCATGTTTTTATCAAGGAATAGTCATTTACTGTATGTGTCTTAAGAAATAAGGTTTTATAGTTCTTTCACATAAATGAGAATGTAGATCCAAAATGGCGAAAAATATTCACAGACCTTCGGCGATCTTTAGTTTGTGACTTGGCTAAAAAACAATGAGAATAGAAGAAGGGAGAGAAACAGTTGTCATGCGCCAACCCATTGAAAAATGGCACACACCTGCAGCTAGTGTTATGTTAAGCCACCGATTAGCGTTAAATTTCGATTTTATTTTTGTGTAAAAACATGATTATGCTAGAAATTATGGGTTTATATTAAATTATTTGGTAAAATTAGCCATTACGTACTTCCAGTGTAATAACTTGTGTGTGGTTTAATATTTTCAAGTCAATATTTTACCAACTTTACCTAGCTTGGCTGTCAACTAAACACAGCGGGATTCTGTGTCATGCACATTTTACAAATATTGCCAATTTTTGAAGGGTTGCGGCGAATACCGATCAGAGTTTAACTAGCGTATTTTGTCAGTATTTGTATTTTAATATTTTAAGTCGAATATTGTTAATTTAGATATTCAAGATAAAAAAAAATATCTAATAAAAGTTAAAACTTAATGTCGCAAAAATTCGACCTATATGTACTATTATTTATTATACCCGTCAGCTCGTGGAACATGAGCGTTTTTAGGGCGGCACGTTGTATCTTTAAATGTTGTATTATTTTAGGTACTAGCTATTTAAAGGTGCTATTATTTTAATATTGGCAAAAACTGGACTCTGATCGTTATTTGCCGCGACCCTTGTCGTTGAAATCAATCAACGATAAGTGTTTATAACAAAATCACAGGACGAAATTGGCAATATTCGTAAAATGCGTTGTGTCTGTTAGTGTTATTTATTTATATTTTAGTTTTAATATTTTATGTTTGGACTCTGTAAAAGATATTTCAGTTCCGATACAACTTCTGGATTTATAAATATAACTGAGGAAGAAAAATAACTTATTTAAAAAATCTAATTTTTTGATTATTTAGGTCTGAGCTAAGCAACCTATGTTTTATTACCTTTGACACTGACTTATTGCTGTCAAGCAAAATAATACGACAAATAAATGTCATAGTGCCCCCAAACAGTTCAAAAGTATCCTATGGAGGCGCTTAAGGGATTTGTTTCTGTTGTGTAAAACATATAATAACTTCTTAAAAATAAATAATTTTAACTTACCCTTGGTGCCATTCTTGATACGGCGGAACAGTTAAGTCTTACACTACCTCCAATTTCATAGATTTGAAGTTGATGCCCTGTAATAGTAACTTCAATGCTAGGTGGCTCTGGGGTAGGAACTGTTACATTAGGATATGGTCTAGGTGTTGTCAGTATTTCAGCTAAAAACAACGAAAATCTTAGCGTCTCTAAGAACAGTTCACAAACATCCTAATAGTTCCTTTTTACCATGTTATGTGGACCTAGTGTCGACAGACAATATTTGTCATTAATTACAATTGACTATAGAGAAAACATATGGCAGAAAACTATTAAATTAAAGTCGTTACCATATGTTTTCAGACTAAACATAAAACTGTAGACGAAACACAGTCATGTTAAAATAGTGCCGACAATGAAACAGTGTTAGAAACATTTTATATCATTATTCATATTAGTATTGTATTAATTTATTGATTATAGCAACTTTTAAAGCAAAAATTTAAATAAAAAGGCAAATTAAAAGTTTTAAGGCTCTTTAGTCAGAGGCTCTATCCTATAATAAAATAATTAGATAGGATAATACAACCTATATAAATGCAAGTGGTACCATTAGGCTCTGTACCAAAGCTAAGATGAATCAGAGACAACATGATAGTTCACGAAGCAAGAAAAGCACTTTGGCTTTGTAGTTTCTTTGCATTGTTGCCATTAAAAAAAAACGATTAAAAAATGGTTATACTTTCAATGCAGAGCATTATGGTGCCGTTAAAATGTAATTTTTAATTAATAGTTAGTCAAAACGCCGAAGCCAACTATGAAAATATCACCCAGTTCTGATTCATTGTTTATTTAAAGATCGTAAGTTACAAATTATGGCATATTTTGCACAGGTAAAATTCAGATGAAACTCTCTTCTTTTAAGGCAATTAAAAATATATTCAGACTGTCCACGGACTAAACAACCTTTACTTTTCATTTTTAAGTTAAATGTCATTTAGATTTTTTTAAATAAATTTGTAATCGATACAAATAATATTACAAAATTTGTATTGAACCTCATTATTTGGCGAAAATGCCTTGATTACATTCTTTTACAGCTTGAAAATCGTGTTGCGTTTAAATTTAGGGGAAGCAAGGGTTTAAAAAGCAAATTATCGGACATTTTTAGTCCATTTTATTATAAAACTTTAAAATAATTAATTTTTGACAACACTAAAATCAGTTTTATAAATCTCTTTGATATTCCTCTAAAATAAAAAAAGGTAAATTAATAAAATAAAACAAAAAATATACTTTGTTCATAGTCACTTTAATTGAATGTTTAGCCGTGACAGCTGTTTCGTAGTACAACTACATTTTCAAACGTACTGACAAACTAAAATTATTTTACTTATATATAAACAGTAATACCTATGTTTTTCAAGTTTTTGAGCACCCTGTATGGAATTAAACATGGTTTCTTTGTAAAGCATATTTTTAACAAGTAAAAGTTTTTATTAAGAATAACTTTTTTCAAAAATGATTTTTTTAAATTTATTTGTTCTTTTGTAAATCCCACCCGTGGACAGTCTGTAGAAAATGTCAAATAAGAAATCCGAATATGAAAAAAGGTAGAGACCAGAAAGTTACCATTTAAAAATGCAATTAATTTTAAAATTAATTTTGGCCACAAACTATCTAGTTATTTTGTAAAAATTTATTTTATACTTTTATACATTTTATACTTCTTATCTATAAAACAACCAACGGTTATTAATAGTTGATAAATTTAAAATTCGTTGTTAAAATATTAAAAAAAAAATATATCAAAATAACCAGGACAGGCCCATAGCCATTGAGTCTTAAAAAAGTTGCTATAATCACTAAAATTTCAATTTAACAAAAATATTCCCTATGTTGACAGAACCTATTCTATGGTGGAGCAAACAAAATGAACAAGTTGTATCACAGCAAGCTCTACTGGGGTTATGATGTAGATATTGTTCAAACCTGGCAGGAGCAACCACATTGACAGTTCCAACTTCGAAACCTTTTTTGGTCATTATAACACACTGAATAGTTTGTTTTACGCATCCAACAACACCAATAAAAGACGCTTGAGCTCCGTCGTGGAAATGCACGATGTCAGTAATATTAGTCTCTTGTAAACTATTTAGATTTCGTACAACGATATCAAAATTCGTGAGGACATTTTTGCTTCTGTAGGCACAAGTGAATTGTATTTGTTGTCCAATGGGTGCTATTACACTGGCAGGGGTCATTATCACTTGTACGCCAACTATATTATCTATCACCTTTGTATCTACTGTTTTAAAGGAGATGAAATAAAATATTAAAATTAAACAAGATTCAAAAAATAAAGTGAAAGAAAATTATATTTTATGTTATTGCCGCGATTATTACTAAGAAGGCTTATTAGTCCAAATTATGGACACGTGCACACAAAAATTAACCCTTATGAATAGGCAGCAGATTTTCCTAGAAAATACTTTTAAAATATTTAAAAAACGTTTTGATAGAAAGTTGATTATCATTCTTTAAATATATAGTCTAAGAGCCAGTGAATGGCAGACCCTCAGTATTTTATTAAAGCTCATATTTTACTGAATAACTCGCCTACGCCTAACTTAAGATGGGGCCTTACTAACCCGAGCGAAGGTTGCTATGACGTCACTCAGGTCAGTCTTTTCAGTATTTTACCAAAACTGTCGTTTGGACACATTAAAGAGTATATTTAATGCTACCAAAAATATTGGTAGACGATTTAGCTGGTTGTAATTTCGCGGCAGACTTTTTCAAAAATTAAAAAGTCCTACACGAAATTACAACTAGTTACATCGTCTGAGAAAAAATGTTTTTGGTTGCATTAAATATACTTCTCAATATGTCGAAACGGCAGGTTTGGTAAGATACTGCCGAACTTGGTCAAGATATTTTTAGACTTACCAGATTTTTAATTTTATAATGTATACTGTCATTACAGCCAATTTTCTTTGAAAAACAAAACAAGAAAAAAACCTCGACTAAAGAGCAGTTTACTTCTATAGATAAAAATAAAACAATAAAAAGTATTTATTACAGCATATAAATATTTTTTTTTGGTGAAATTAATTTATTTTCTGTTGGCTTCTTACTAATTTTAGGTACTACTTAAATTTTTGCAGTGATCTTAATATGTTTTAGATCCTGAAAACAGGGAACAATGTATCACTAGATCGTTAATAAATGTATTGGTTTTTAGAGTATTTTTTAGGTAAATCTGTAAGTAGACAAAGGTTAATCAATCGTGCGTTTAGATGTGAATACCTTTGGACTTGGAGAGAAGTGATCTTACTGAGGGCGAGCACCCCAGATAATATGTTAAATAAAACATTTTACAAAAATAAGTTTCACGGCTTGTCTACATCTAAGATCTTTTTTGTATATAAAAATCCTATTTAATTAAAATAAATAAAATTCTTTACAAAAACTCTACAAAATCCGTAATGTCATCTGAGAATATATCTAGCATACTTTTTTGAATAAATATGTTATTAACATTTTTTCCGTTGATTTTTTCAATGCGCCCACAATATATACGTTATGTTCTTAAGATGCTATATAAATATAGAATTTTTCTAGTTACCAAAATTCTATATTTAGATGTGCTAATAAAACTTATTTAATAAATATATTATAAATTGTTATTGCCAGTATTGACATAAATCCCTTAATATAAGCATGCATATAAAAATGTAAATAAAATGAGCAACGGGTTATGCAGTAAAAAAAATTGACCAGCGATATAAGTTTGTGTTTAAATCGCGATCAAAAATACCATAAATAACAGCAAGTTGTAAAAATACATTTAATAAAAGAAATGTGAGAAGCAAAATTGTATCTAAATATAAAAAAATATGTTTATACCAATTTGCATGCTTTAAATTAAATTTATTTTTATTAAGTTCCTTTTATTTTACACTCTTACTCACTTACATTATTTCTTAAGTATTTAGGTTTAAAAAATTGGCTTGTTTTCATTTTTTTGTTTTTTCAAAGATAAAACCGGATACCAATACTTATAATAATAAGTCAATATTAATTAATAATATTGATTATCTCGTACAGTTATTTAAAATTAAATATTGCCACATGCAAATACCATTTAAAAACAACATGCATATAATTATATTTAATTTTACTTACTCGATTCGCAATTTCTACCCGTGTAACCTGGCAGACAGTGGCAAATCACTCCTTGGGCAGAGTCAAATTGACAGCTTTCCTCGTGGTCGTAGCAAGGACATTTTCTGCAGGAACCAAGTGGCTTGGTATCGGAATAGGAGGTGTCCTTATAGTAACCCGAAGCGCAGGATTCGCAAGACGTGCCTCTGTATCCTTGGGGACACCTATATAATTCAAATAAGTAGGTAAGTGAAATTCTAAACTTTAAAAATATAAAAAAAGGTCTTCAAAGTGTAGGAATACTGCTCTAGCTACACTTAAATTTTAATAATATTGGATTGGTAACAAGTACTGCAACTCCTAAATACGTTTAGAATCACTAAAGCTACATTTACTAAATCAGGTATCTTAACTTTTTGGGCATGTAGAATAGGATATTAGCACTGTTGCCAGATTTCCCAGTTTTGTGCTACTGTATTTTTTTCTGTTTTTAAATGGAATTTTAAATGGTTTTTTATTGCATTAAGTTGGGTGTGTTTTATTAGTAAGTCTTTAAATTTTCAATATTCTGTCTTTATTAGTTGAGATATGATACACTACACTTTCACCAAAACCGCTAAAGCTGTGTGCTACATAATTCGGTACTTGGGAAATCTTAGTCATGCTAAATTTATCGGTGATATCAGCACTGTTGCCAGATTTTAAGGAAAATACGTCGTTGTCATACCTCGGTAACTCGCAAACACCGAATTTTTAAAATTTAAAATCATACTAAAGTAAGAATGCTTTTTTCATTTTAATTAAAATAAATGGGGCATTTCTTTTAAAATGACAAAATATTACATGTACTACAAAACTCTGCCCATAAACTTTCAAAAATCAAATTTTGTAAACGCCTTTCAAGCATTTTTAGAGTTATTTAAGTGTTTCTGTACTTTTTACGAAAATGTGGTAATGTAATATCTTACCAACTAGTAAAAATAAAATTTTAAAATTTATTTACTTATTCCTGTCAATATTTTGCTATAAAAATAAAAATAATTAGAAAAAAACACAAAAATATTAAGTTTAGCTCAAAACTAAGAAATCTGGCAGCGGTGCAGACATCAGTATTAAATTATTTATGCCCAACCTCTTTTAGATGCCAAATTTTGCAAATGCAGCTTAAGCGATTTCAGTATATTTAAAACCGTTTTCAACATATTGTATTATAACAAGAAACTTAACCTGTAATAAGTAATACTAGTAATAATAATATAAATGGTAATTATTTTTTTCTTTACAAAAGTAACGTAAATTCTTACCTGCAGGTCTCTACACTAGTAGCTCTAGCTTTGGCAGTGTCAAAATCAATGGCAGTATCTAAAGTAATATCACTAAGGAAAGTACTAGAAGTATCAGTCGAAGGGGTTGCCCTAATAAGAATAGAATTAATATTTGCTAGAACAGTAAGGATGTCTTCTCGAGATGCAGATCTTGGTGCTTTGTTTTGGTCTAATCTGTACCAATTTGCGCTGGGATGGATTCTTGCAGTAACACTGTTAACAATCTCTGGTCTGAGTTCATTAGGGTTTGTCCAGTAGATTACAACTCCGTTACCAGTGATAATGATGTCTTTGTCGATGATGTATTGGGCCTGAGGGAAGTCGATGTATCTCTGCATAAATTCAAGTTTTCCACCGTATGATTTAATTTGATTCCCGGTAAAGATACTAGGCAAAGACCAATACATTCGTTCTCTTTGACTTGGTGGGAAGTTAAAACCTATTTCGTTTAGAGCCAAATTCGTTTTAAAACCTGTAGTAATGCGTTGTCTAAAATATTGGTCGGTCAAAATAAAACCATGATCTTCGATAACCTGCATTGGGATTTGTTCGATGTACAATTGACTTTCACTACATTCTATGGAGACGCCAGAACAGAAGCAGAATTCACAACCATCTATGTTATCTGCGCTTAAACCAAATGTACCGTTGCGACATCTGTCACAATTAGGTCCTTCCACGTTGGCCTGCAATATAAGATTTTATTTTTAATTACAAAATAAAAAGCATCTGATCCACATATGTTATATATGGATTTCGAAACATAAGAAATTAACCAATGTAGTATCCTTAAAAAAGACATGAAACCCAAAGGTCCCAACCCAATATTATTCTTGGAAATAAATAAATCTTGCCCCAACAATTTTTTGTACTGTTCAAATACTGCCCTTTCTATCTGAAGTCAGATCGAGATGTGGGTGTTTAAAAAGGTTAAATGGGTAAATTACAAATAAATCATCTAAAGAACATTGTATTAAGAAAGCAAAATTATATTTTTGTGTATGTCATACAAAACTCCTAGCATTGAATAAAATTAGCCTTCTGTAAACGATTTAAGAAGAACATGCCCTATTTTAAAGGCAATTAAGTTTAGGTTGCCTATAATATTTACGTACCTTACACTGACACGCATTGTTGATACAACCACTGTAAGTAGAACCTCTTGGATCACAGTTACATGGTGTCACATGTCCAGTATATCTGCATGGTTGTCCACGAGATGGATCGCCTACGTATCCTGGCAGACATTGTTCGCATTTTTCACCAGCTGTGTTATCCCTGCAATTCTAAGACAAAAAAAATTAATAGTTTGTAGTTTATATGTGAAATCATAAAAGTCTGGCTTGCAATTATTTAATTTGGAAATATTGAGCTTATGCACTAAGTGGCGCCAGAGCGTGCTGCCACCTAGAACCCCGGACCTAAATAATCTGAATTATTTCCTGTAAGGTCATTTTAAAAATTGATTGATAAACAGTACACTAATTTATACTGAACAGCAGTTGAAAAATCGCAACAGTTTCTGTTATTATTTGTTGGGGCAGTTTTTTAGAAATTCTAAATATTCTCTCCTTAATTAAATTAGAAAAATAATTACTAAATGTATGTGATTTATTAAAGAAATTAGGATAGATCACTAGTTGTATAGAAATTAAATAGGTTTTTTTGGTTTTTATAAGTCTACTAAGCAAAAATAATTTGTTAAAAGCAGAAAAATGGCAATACTTGGTTTTCTGTTAAGGTAATCCCTGGTCACCACTTTGCAAATAAACACCATGATGTATGTGACATGTGATATATTACGAAAAATATACGAGAAGAAACTATATCCTGTGTCCCCCTGTATGGGCTACAATAACTGGTGTCGTATATCGTATTTAACCCTCTATATGGTAGAATTCCTGATAAGTAAAAGGTAGGGCTCAAAATATAGATATAATTAAAACATATATCCATTTTAGCATAAACATCCCAAAGTACTTACTATGCATACTCCAGTTTCAGGATGACATTCATTCGAATACCCATTACATTCGCACGGTTGACAAAGTTCCAAGTAGATACCCTCATCAGATCTAGTATAGCCAAAAGCGCAGTCTTCGCAAGACAAGCCAGTGTATCCCGGTGGACAGTGACATTGTTCTACTTCAAAGGCCCGTTCTCTTCCGGTGTTCTGGTCCGTGGCTGTATCTAACGACACTGAGATTAAACTGAAAATGATAATACCATTTTTCAATAAAATGTATATGTATTTATTTAACATAATCAGAAACGTGGATGAGGAATAATCACATCATATTAAATTTAGTGTACAGAAAACCTACAGTGTGTCTAGAAACTTTTTACTTTACGTTTAATAATTGAAAATTAAAAATTAGACTTACGCCGCCTCCTGAGTATTTGTAAAGTATGTAGCTTTAATAAAGATGTTCTTAACATCAGCTAACGCCATAAGTAGATGTTCCCTATCAGTTTTCACACCATCGCTACGTTGCCAGTATTGCTCCAATAATGGGACTACAAACGTTTGTGGTGAGTTGGTCGACTGTGATTTATTAGCGGAAAAGTGTTGTAGGTTTATATGATTATCCTAAAAAATAAATACATAATGAGGTGATATAGCATGTTAAACAAATTAAACTACGTTGGAAAATCCTCTGTTTATTAGAAATTTTAAATAAATTTTTATATACTTACACTAACAAGTTCAACATCGGCAGCATTATTTCTAGAGCTAGCTCCTCCAGGTACAGGAGTGTTTCTGATTGTATACCTAAGGAATCCACCATAAGAAGTAACTTTATCACCAAGATACTTATTTGGAAGAGACCAATAGTAAACTTCAGGTTGTGCAAATGAACTGTAAGCAATTTCACGACTATCTTGGTTAAGTCTAATTCCCTCGGTGAAAGCATCTGATTTATAGATGTCAGTAAGTTTGAAATCATTGGTTGAACTGGTGAAGCTAGAGTGGATCTAAATATAAAATTGTTGTTAGGTTTATTATGTTCTCTTACAAACAAAACAAAATTATAGAAGATAATGAGCCTTCCATGATCTCTCGAGCTGTCTTACATAGAAAACGTATGGTAGGAAACATCCAATTTTCCAAAAAGACATCAATCATTTATTTAGTAGCATGATCAGAGGCAACAAAAATTATTGTAAATAAAACAGAAAAATTTGGTTAAGTTTGATAAATTATTTTTAGCCCTTAACCACAGAGGTGCCGTTTCTGGAACGTAACAACAGGTCATATTGACCAGTTGTCTTCTTTTTACCATACATAAAGAACAAAAATTTTCATTTTATGTTTATTATTGTATACGGATTAGTTTTTACAGATTTTTTATTTACATTTAATACAGTAGATATTGATACAATTATTTTTATTTTTATATTTTTGTCATATGCAACAAAAACATTTATAGACATAAAAGAAAATCTGCAGCACGCCGTTTTAAGTTACAAAAAAAGCATTCCAAACAAAATACATCAAAAAATTATTTAAAATATAGTTTATAAGAGTTTCTGTGCTGGTATGTTGTAACGTGAGTGTATTCTTAGGAACTAAAGAACATTTTTGAACATTTGTGGCGACTTTTACCATTTAGGAAGTTGCCATCGCAACATATTTTTGACTTTTCAATTTCATCTTTTTTTTGTCTTATTCGTTGACCTTGATCGCTTAGTCAGTGTCATGATCCGATGGTAAATAGTCGACATCTTATTCAATATTGCTACCATCAGAATCCAATTGTATGGCCCATTTTAGCGAAGTATCCTTATGATGGTAAATCTAATATTTTCCCCTTTTTAAGGGGACTTAAAATACAATCCATACTCAATTTATAAATGCGAAAACACAAATGAAAAAATTGTAAAATTCAAAGTTGGTACGTAAACAAAGACCGGTAAATTTGATCGGTCGGCTTCAAACCTCAATATTTTGCTTAATATAGGACATACACTTTTACGACTTGAGTAATAGCATAAAACTAAGTGCCAGAAAGTTACATAGACGCACCTAAGTGCAAATGATGAAGATTAGTAGTGTATAGGGGCAGTATAGCAGCCTGACGTCATGGGGTCACTTGGGCAGCATGACGTCAGCCCTCTGACGTAGGAGTCTGACGTAGGAATTTGTCGTTTGGGATGACGTAGAATGTTTGACGTAGCAGCCTGACGTAAAAATTTGACGTAGCAACTTTGACGTAAAAAAACCAGAGAAAATTTAGGAACATCGACCTGGACGTCCGCGCGTGGGTGCGGTGCGATCCTCGGGAACACCGGCAAGTGGATTTTTATAAATACAGGGCTGTTTTTGGAAATACAGGGCTGTTTTTGGAAATACAGGGCTGTTTTTAGAAATACAGGGTTGTTTCTTTGGAAATACAGGGCTGTATTTCCAAAAACAGGACTTTCCATCAGGAAAATGTACAAAGAAAAACAAATTGAAAAGCAACGATTAATTAAACAACTGTTAGAGTTAGGACTAAATAATAAAGCTGAATTACAAAGAGAATCTATTGTAAAACTTATTAGTCTCTTGTAATTTAAGGATTAGTAGAATAAATAATGTACGTTAAAATAAATATATTGTTTTCTTGCCGAAATTTCCCCTGTCCATATCAGACTTAGTCCATTATCTTTAACAAAATCTAATATATATTATATAAAATGCTAATGTACGTTCGTGTGTCCACGATTTTCGCTATCATCCGCAACTCCGATCGACTTCCCGTCGGGGTTACAAATACCCCTTGGTCTCCCATTGTGAGTAAGGGAGTTTGGTCGGGGTGGGTGGAAGTGGGTGGTTGTGGGTGGCAAAAATGTAAAATATGTGTAGTGGCGCCATCTGTTGTCGAGTAGTTGAACTTCATTCAGAACAACGGTTATTTGGGTCTCATATAAACTCCCGAGCGAAGCCGGGAATCATAGCTAGTTCCCATATAAACGCTATGAGATTTTGTCCAATATATACTTAATTGTCCATAGGTTACTTCTTTGTCCATGTTTGACTACAAAATTTACATGTGTTTAAATGGCATGTCCAAGATCCTATATAAATCGTAGGTGGAAATTATTTTAAATAATTAAAAATCACTTACTGTTCAGTCATGTCGGTAAAACTGTAGGAACTACAATAAAAAAAAAGGTTATTACTATTACAGAAAAATTATAAAAAACCGATATTATTATAAAAAAACACTTACTTCGGGCTCTTAATACTTCCATGTTCGTTAATAAAATTAAACTTATTCGCTCGTTATTTTTCCCACTGTATTTCCTTTCTCACTAGTTATATTTAACCACATTTTCGTGATAACTGCAACGGTTTTTATAAAGTTATTTTTACACATATACAATCTACCACATTGCAAAAATCTTATTTAAAACAGTTTAATATTTAAAAATGTATTTTTGTTATATATTCAAAGTATTCAACATAAACCATTTATTTTTCGAGTTTTTCAAATCTCTATGTTTTTGCTAAAACTCTTAAACAAGTGCTTTATTGATAACTACCTACAGTTTTTGATTCTCACGGTATATTTTTGTACCAAACAATACAAATTAAAAATATTTTCAAAAAAAAATAAGACATTTGATAAGCAGTAAAATAATATTATTGTTAGAATTTTATGAAAAAATAAGGAAGCCTGAAAACCACATTATTATTGGAATTTTAAAAATAACAAATATTTGCGTAGCATTTTGTAAAAACAACAACCACAATTTTATTTGTATGTTATGCATTTTTTTGAATGATAGGTAAAAAAATATTTTTGATAATTAAAATATTTACGTTCATAGAAACAAATATTATTATGTCGCAAAAATTTTTAAAAACGGAAGCCGATACTACTCAGGATCGCACCCACGCGCGGACGTCGAGGTCGATGTTCCTAAATTTTCTCTGGTTTTTTACGTCAAAGTTGCTACGTCAGGCTGCTACGTCAAACATTCTACGTCATCCCAAACGACAAATTCCTACGTCAGACTCCTACGTCAGAGGGCTGACGTCATGCTGCCAAGTGACCCCATGACGTCAGGCTGCTATACTGCCCCTATACACTACTAAGATGCCATGATCTTGACCAATCGGTAACCCATGACCGGATCTCTGTGGTTAAGTTTGAGTATATATTTAGAGTTTGAGCATAGTCAATCTTTCTGCTATTGTTATTATATTTATTCAAATATGACTCAACGTAATATCATCATAGAATACTAAAGTTTAATAAGAAAAACAAACATTTTCAAAATTTTATTTTACTTACCGTGTCCCTATACCAACTTGAACTGGAACATTGTTGAGTAACGCCCATACAGAAGCATGAAATACATCCAAATTGATTCTTTGAACTGAGATAGAATGAATTAGCCTTACATTGGTTACAAAGAGGCCCAGTTGTATATTCCTAGATAAAAACAAATACAACTTTATTAAAACCATTCTACAGGTCGAAATTCGAAGAAATTTAATTTGATGGATGGTATGTGGCGTTTGTATTAAGTTAGGAACAAAGGTGTATTTAACTGTTTGTAGGAAAAAACACCGATATTATGACATATTAAAAACACATAAGAAGCCTTCCAAAAAGTACATGATCAGTTTAAGAGGGGGAGAGGTCGATTTGAATCTCATCTAATCTTACTTTACGGGGAGAAGGGGTGTCTGCAAATATTACGTATTTTTTCTTTCTGCTAGAAACAAGGAAAAATTACGAGATTTTAACAGATTTTTATACATTATCCTGTGTGTTTTTAAGGTGGAGATTTTTTTGGCTCGTCAAAAAATTGGACCCTCTAGCGTTCTTGTTAATAAATCTTAGTAATTACCGTTTCAGAATTTTATTTTAATTGTAATTCCACGTACTTCTGCTAGAAATTAACATTTTAAAACACCTGGAAGGTTGAGTGTTGGGGGGAGAAATTAAAGCAAAGCTCACAAAAACTTCCCAGAGGAGGAGGGCAGGTTAAAACATTATATTATAAAAAAACGCCTCACGTAATTTATTGACACCCCCTAATTAACATATTTCCACCATAGCTTAAGTGTGTCAGAAGCATTTTTTTTTCGATTTGTTGGCATTACATACTGGTGTGTTACCCATAATGCAAGTAGATACCAGGATTGCAATTTATTTAAAATCTTCTAATTGTTTTTATAATTTTAGCTATGCATTTGATGTTACCTTTAATAGGTCTAATTAGAATAATTTAAACGGTACATAGTACCAAAGTCTACAGAAAAACCAAATTTTGTAATCATAGGTCAGGGAACAATTTACCATAGGACGCGAATAGTCGATATTCTGGTTTAATAAGAAAAAAGGGTGGTCAGCGCTAAAAAAATTGTGTCCCAACCTATTTGTATAAATTTTGTAATTATTTCCTTAAATGAATTACATTTTTTATTTTATGAAACAACGAATCTGCCTTTTTTAAAATGCCTAATTAAAAAAAAAAAAAAAAAAATATTAATGTTGTTTAAATTTGAATTAAAATTACATTTTTATAATTAAAAATGTTGTGGTAATGTCAAAAACCCGCAAAGTTTCGTTTTTCATGGCATTAAAAACGGTAATTTAGCACTCTAACATATTAAATAGTGACCTTATAAAATTTATTGTGACTGTGTTACACTAATTTTTAATATGTATAATGATAGTTAATGTAGAGATTGTAATATACATGTCTACTTTAAATTCACTAATCTACTTTTTATGTGATGTTAGTCACTCTAAAACTCACTCTAAATATAGGAAAATAAGACACATAATATTATTTAGAAAATATAATAAACTTTACTAATATAAAAGATTAAGATCAGATAAAATAAATAGTAAGAAAAAGGCAGTGAGAGATATCGGAATATTACTCACCAAATCCATTGCGGAAACGGGGGCAAAAACACAAAAATATTTTAACATTTTATTTAAAACTGGTATACTGGGTTTCCAGCAAATACGTTTTAGTTAGGTTAACTTGATTATGTTTGATTATGCTTTGTTTAGTCTGTAGAACGCTTTAAATTTTTAAAAATATTGTTTTTTTTCTCTAAATTTTTAAATTTACATATTTTTTACTATAAATATAGTAAGGCGTTTCTTAGTAATATACATAGCTATTTAAAGGGTTAACCAATAAGAGCGTCAGAATTTTAAAATGTTACTGTAGCAACTTTGCTTAGAATTATGTCACCAAACTGTCATAGTTGTATTCAGTAGTGTCTGTCAAGTTAATATGGAGAGACACACGATTCCTCAACAAGTAAAAATTATTAAAAATTAAATTATTAAAATGTATTATCAGAATGCGGGTTATTTCGAAAAATGGTAATGTGAACTGGCCGCCAAAGTGCGATCTCTCATTCCTTGGATTATTTTCTGTGGGGCTACCTTAGATCTCTGGTTAATAAGATAGGCTATGAACGATTCGTCACCTTAAGCAGGACATCACACGCACCATTAAAAAATTTACTAGGTGATATGATTTAAAAGGGTTATTAGAAATCGGGCCACATTCAACTGAACATAGCAGAGGAGGACATTTAAACAATATTATTTTCAAAACCTAATATACCATTATTTTCAATAAAATAAAAATTACCTTCATTTTACTTATTGTTTTGTGTCAATTTATAGTTCTGACGCTCTTAGTGGTTAACCCTTAATAAGTAAAAAAATGTCCCTTATTTGCTAATAGATGAAAAAAATCTTTTTAAATTTTGTTAGATAAGCTAATTAAAAAACATATTTTCACTTTTTGCAAATATCAATATACTAGTTTTTAGGCTTTTCACATTCTAAACGAAGCAATTTTAGATATAAAAAAGTTGACCTAAATTGGCCTATATTGACAACAGGTTCTGTATACGTATTTTTCGGGGTACCCTGTATTATTACTATTAAATATATTTATACGCAGGCTTTGCTATAATACTACTCATATAAAATGCTAGATTGTGCAGCACGATAAACCTAAAAATGATCACTCTTTACTAGTACCATCAACGTTTTACGTATTACAAAAATGTCACCAAAAAAATTTTACTTTTCACACCTAACTCAGACATATGATTGTGCAACTCTTTTTTTTTTATGTACTTCTCCTAAGGTTGGTATCATATCTGGCAACAAATATAGTAAAATATGTACTTTAATATACTGACAAATTAATACGCACTGACTAAAAAAGTAACTTCTTTTTTTCCAAAAACAATTTAAAAAATGTTTTATAAAGGGTTCCAAATAGGTAATTTTGTTATAAAGTAAGGTTTTGTAAAATATTCTTTATCGACTTTAATTTTATTATTTGTCACTTTTAAAGTTCTAAGGCAACTGACAATGCTCTTATTTTAATGAGTTTTTTTTAGCAAGAATAATATGAACTTGGGTCAATAAAAATGCGCAGAACACATTTTTAGCTTTTTCGTGTCTACACTAATTAAAGATTTAACGGCATCCCTTTTTTAGCTATATGGTAAAAAGATAAAATGGCGCATATATTTATTTAAAACTAACCAGAGTAAGATATAATTTAATTTTATGCTGCAAACTATCAAATCAAACCAAACTCTTTTTTGAATTAATAATAAAAGTGTTTTTTTTTAATTCGTAAAAACTTTAACCAATTTAGTCGTAAAAAGTTTTTAATATTTTTTTACAGATTCAAGATTTTAAATAACCCAAACGCTGGAATTTTTGTATTAAAAACAAAATATAATAATGATAAAAATATTATTAAAACGAAAATTATAAACAAAATAAATGAATGTTTGTTAAAATTATATTCCGCCCAAGTCCGTCGCCCCCTTCCAACTTCTGAATTGATCGGTATATTTTCATGAAACTTTAAATGATAATTTATGATCAAGGCCTCCATTTTTGACATATCAAGGACAGCTTCAAATGTCAAAGTTAAAGATGGGCGCCATATTGCGAAAAAAATAGACGGAAAGGGTGATCTTGTAGTACTTTAAAAACCTATAATATAAAGATAATACCTTTACTTACTACAAAATGGCGGTACTTTAAAAATAACCTGAATATCTAATATGGATGGCTGTATTTTCAAAAGTAATAAAGTTAAATGTAATTAATGTGGTATTTTCTCACAACTCTTATTAATGGTGATAAAATATACAGGGCATTACAGGGTGTTTTATTAAAAAAAACCCATTTGCTCTACCCTGTATATTATCATTAATATTACCATTAAAAACTCTTTAAAAGGGCTATAAAAAATCATCACATTAAGCACATTTATAGTAATTATATGTGTATGACCATCCAAATTAGGTATTCAGGTAATTTTTAAGTACCGCCATTTTTAGTCGGTAAAGGTATTGACTTTATATTTTAGAGGTATAGAGTTTTTAGCAGGAGTTTTAAAATACTGTGCCACAAGACCTCCCCTTTTCACTTAATTTTTTTCGCAATATCACCTTTATTTGGAGCTGTCATTGATTTGTCAAAAAATGCATATTTTGGTCATAATTTATCATTCCAAGTTTCATGAAAATATACCTTTTGGTTCAGAAGTTAGAAGGGGAACGACGGTCTTTAGGACATACTGTATAGACATTTAAATTGAAAAATAGTATATTTAAACAAAATACCTAAAAATAGTACGTTACTATAACAAAAAGGTAGAGAAACAAAAACTGCATCAACCCTGAATGCAGTAATTTAAAGCAGAGCTTTCCAGTGCTCCATTTACTATTTATTAAAAATTCTCTAACACCCATTTAATTCTAATTAAATGCTTTTTTCAAGCTTACCTTGCAAAGACATCTTCCGTCGGCATCTTGGCCAAGTGATCCTTGGGGATCACAGTAGCTTTCAGGTCTGCAGCTATCTCCAGGCTGATGAGGATTGCCAACGTAACCAGGTGCACATATTTCACAACGAAGTCCCGCATATCCCACTTGGCAATCGCAAACAACATTACCATCAGTGCCAAGACGACAGGTTCTGGCAAATCTAATAAAATAATAATATCTGCAGATTATACAGATACCTTTTAAAGGTAATTTATTTTTATTGTAAAATGCATCTGCTTACTTTTTGATGCTTGCAATAATCGCCTTTTTAAAAATGCAAGAAAATATTGGCGATTACAACTACCGATGAGGGCACTGTTAAACGTAAATAAATTCGAAGAAAGCAGGTAATAGGCAGGTAACCGGCTTTGATTCCGTTACGGATTTTGGGTATTGAAACGGTTTAAAATATTCTTTGGGTTTCAATACAGCCGTAAATTTGTATAGATTCAAACGTGTCAAGTGTGTTGAAGATCGATTTGTGATATTGAGTAGTGCCCTTGATATTTTAACCCACTTTTTCGTTAGTAGTAATCAGTGAAGAAAGCTCCATTAAATTTTTTTTGAATGAGTGAAGAACTGTTTTTGACTCTAAGCTCAATTCCACTCTCGATAGGAGATGCATAGTGGAAGAAGAAGAAATCTTGAATTTTAACCACATTATTTTGATATCGGAAATATGCACACAAATTAGTCTTGTGCTTTTAAAATGTATAAGTTAATTGGTTAAATAAGTCTTCTGATAAATAAACTAACTAACTAATAAATGATAACTATTTACGCACAAAGCTCAGAAAAGAATCAATCGATACCAATTACCGTGTGTTAAACGTGGCCGATTACCTGTTTTCTTAGATTGCGCTGTTGACTACGAGAGGTCTCATTGACCTTTGGAATGGCAAATATATTCCTTAGACTATTAAAATTACAAACTAACCATTTTTACGACTTCTGTCTTAAATAATTCCTTAATAAAATTTCTCATTTAGCAATAAAATATCTTAAAGCTTCACCTTTATGTATCACTTTACCGTCCAAACAACCCACTTTACCCCAAAAGTATTCAAACTTTACACGCTGCTGCATGCACAGATTTTTAACCTTTAAATATCTTACTAATGTGTTTTTAAACTGCCTCAGACTTTTCTTTAAAAAGCTATGGTTTATTAGTGCTAGTATGATTTTATTAACACATAAGGATTTTTTGTTTATATTTATAAGAAAAGAAGAAAAATAAAGAATATTTTCCATACTTACTGGTTACTGGGGTTAGTGTATGGGCATGGACAAATCTTGCATTCCCTTTCATCAAAATATTGTCCTGGTGGACATGATACAGGTTCTTTATAACATTTTCCTAGCCATGGACCTGATTCATGACGAACATATCCTTGAGCACAGTTCTATTAAATACAAAATAAATTATTTTTAAAAATAATAAATATATTTAAGGTATATTATAAGCCGCACACATCCTACTTTCTAACTCTGCTATCGGACACAATTTTGGAATCCGATTATCTAAATATCGACTTGATTTTAGCTTTCTATGGCCGCAACGCACCAGAATCTTGTCCGATAAAGGGGTTAAAAAGATGTGTGCGGTGGTCCCTATTAGAACAAATTATTTAGTAATAAAAATGTACTTGATAATACTTCCAGGTTTTTACTACGAAAAAATAACTAAACCAGGATATAAAAAAAATTATTCAAGAGTAACTCAAAATCAAAAATAACAATAAAAAAATATGAGGCCATGATTTGGTACTTCAGCATAACATTTAATCTTACCTAAACTTTTTTAGCATTTTGTTATATGTTGTAAAAATTTAATAAAATTAACTACAGCTAATAGAGTTTTGGACCATGAACCAATTTTTAAGAAAGCAAAAATGTAAAATTTCAAATAAAAAGTTTGACCTTCATTGCAAAACACAGGGTCCTCGAAATTACGTGTCCGTTATTGGTAACTTCGTTATTACTCGAAATACAAAATAGTTTAAATTAGCAAACTAGTAGCATTTTTCTTTAAGACTAAATATATTAGAAAAAACAATTGACAATCGGGTTTTTAGATTATACAGCAAAATAACTTTGTTTTTTTAATGGAACACTCTGTATATTTTATCAGCTTTAAAAAAAGTTTACATGTAATATGTCCAATTTTTTAAAGTTTCGAAATATGGCCATGCTCAGGAGTTTAACTAACTAATTTTTTTATAAAACACCCTGTATATGGTATTATCATTAAAAAGCTATTTTAAAGAGCTTAAAGACAATACTGCATTTGATGTGTCTATCTTTTATAGTTTTGAAAATATAAGCATAAAATGGAAAAAAACCGGTATAGATAATTATTCTTAAAACAAAAAAAAAAAATATAGAAGAATATATAAAAATGTAGAAAAAAATAACAAAAATCAAAGAAAACATAAATTACAGGCGATCTGAGGTCGGGAAGTAGAAGGGCGTGAGATTTCCGAAAAAATTACTAGTCCCATGGAAAAAAAATTTTCTGGGAAAGTTTACCGTACTAGTATTTTTTTTAACGTCAGAATTTAGAGATTTTAACGAACAAAAAGCTCACCAACTTTCTTGAAAATGCTGATATTTTGATACGTGAATTTTCGATTTAAAAAAAGGGTATTTTTTAATATTAAGTCAAAATAATGTGTAAAATTACAGTATATATAAAAAAAATATATTTTTTTTAATAAAAGACAAAAATAAAAAACTAAAAACTCGGTTATTTGAATATTTTATATAAATTTTGAGGTTATGTAAAGAAAGTTTAAATTCAAAAGTTGTAGATCGGCGATTGCCCAGCAGCAAAGCCATCGCAACCTCAAGGTTGTAGATCTTTTTATTACCTAATCTTTACTATTTCATCTTTTTTCCATGAGACTTGTAGTTTAGCCGAAAATCGAGAAAAACCGTTTTTTACATTTTAATTTTCTTCCTCCCCTTCCCGACCTCAGATCGCCGGAATTTACTTTTCCTTTAATTTTTGTTATATTTTCTACCCTTAACAATGGGTTTTATTTTCCTATATATGGATACAAGTTTACCTCACAAGATGTTCCAGTGTAACCAACAGGACACGAGCACTCCTCAACATAATTTGCAGCGCCAAAACCGCTGTCTGGAAGAGCGGCAGAGTCCATCTCAATATTGGACAGAGTAGTATTTAAAACACCTTCGTTGTACTCAAGCTTGATAAGAATATTACTGATATCTTCTAGGGCCATCATAATTTCTTCGCGAGTGGCTAGTCTTTCAGGTTGGTTAGCCGATTTGATGATCCAGTCACCGTCGAATATTCGTACTCTTCTATCTGTTGTGCGGAATGGTGGTGGTGGTGTGCTCTGATTGGTGTAGCAGAATGTAGTTGTTTCCCTTAAAAAATTAAAAATGTTTATTAAGTTTGTAAAATTCGGTACTTTTAAATTTTCAGACAGAAACAAAAAGCTATCGCCTAGGTCAGGGATAACAAATCTTTACATATGAACGTGCCATTTTTGTAAAGAAATGTTAAGTTAGGGCGTGCCATAAAATTTTTGGACTTTGTAATTATTAACAAAAAATTTCAAGACCAAAAATAAAAAGGCGTAGCAATCACGCTCGATTTGGCACTGTACAGGGTGGCGCTTTTTCGTTGACCTTGCAGGGCAGGGTATAGCGAAAACTTAAAAGAGATAGAGCACATCTGATTGCACAATCGCGATTTAAATTTTTCCAGTGGCGTAGCTAGGTAAGCAAAAGCCCTTGGGCAAAAATTGAAGTAGGGCCCCCGGCCTCAAGCAAAGTATTTAAAATTTGCGCTGTACTCAAAGCAACCAAAAATAATGTCATTACCATTTAAAAATAACCCTAACACAAATTTCAGTAAGCCCTGGGGCAAAAAAAAGTAACGGAGGGCCCAAACTAACTACACAATTTAAAATACTTTGTACACTATTTGTCGAAACTTTAACCAAAAAAATGTCTTCATATCACAATTCTGCTTTATATTGAAAATGTGGGATTTTTACTACTCCTATTATTTATACTAACAATTAATATGTCACACTCCGAGGGCCCATGAGCTTAGGGGCCCCGGGGTACTGCCCGCTTAGCCCCATAGTAGCTACGCTACTGGATTTTTAAAACAAATTCAGTGGTGAAAGTAAATCATGGCTAACTTGATTCGTTTTGAAGGTACAGAGTGTTTTTAAAAGTTGTTAATTTGGCCAGGCACTTGTAACTCATTGGATATTAGGGATAGAAAAAAAATGAAAATAGAAAAGATTTAGGGATTTTTACGTAGAATTCAGTGACGTTTTTTTCATTGACTTTTATTTTAAAGTTGTACCAAAAGTTGCTTTTTTTAACAAAACACCCTGTATATTTTAGCATCAGTTGTAAGGTCTTTTTAAAAGCTATAAGAAATACCACATTTGATATATCTACTTTTTAATTGTTTCGGAAATATGGCCATCATCAGGTTTTTTTTTTAACGAAACACCCTGTATATTATATTACCGTTGCAAAGATATTTCAAAAAGGTTTAATAAAATACTGCATTATTAATATATTTATCCCTTATAGTTTTGGATATATGACCATATAAATTTAAAAATAGCATATACGCATTAAGATTTGGAAGCTCATGTTTCTGAAAATGTTAAAGAAAATCATTTTAAATATGGTAAATTTTTAAAGGTCTTAAAAAGTCTCTTTGATGGTGATAAAATGTACAGGGTTCTTTATTTAAAAAATACAATTTTTTTATCGAATTTCTTACGATGGCTTTGTTTCCGAAACTATGACAAATTAAATATATCAAATGTGGTATTTTGACGGCCTTTAAGGAGAGCTTTCTTTTGGTGATAAAAATATACAGGGTTTTCCATTAAAAACCCAACTTAACGTTATAACTTTAAAATAAAAGTCAATTGAAAAATATAGGTGTGCCACTAAATTCTACTAAAAATCCCTAAAATTTTTTATTCTCATTTTTTTATCTCTAATATCAAGCGGGTTACAAATGCCTGGCCAAATTGAAAACATTTAAAAAATACTCTGTATCTTCAAAACGACTCAAATTATCATTATTTGTTTCAAAAATTGAAATCGAGATCGCCCAATAAGGTTCGTTCTACCTGCAAGGTAGGCAACCATTTTTCGTAGTGCATAAACATTTTTGTTACTAGTCGGGTGCCAAAAGATTGGGTCGCGTGCCATTTGTGACACGCCTGGCCATCCCTGGCCTAGGTGATTGCCAATCTTTACCATTCTGAAATAATTATTAAATTTTTAGATTTTTTTCTTTAAATAAAAATAAAATGAGATTAATTATTTAATTAAATTACAATTTTTAACAATCGCCTCTGCTTGCCTAAAATTAAATTTAAATTTCAATAACTAAGATTAGTTGACAAAACACCTAAAAAGGTATACGGTGCATTCCAATTAAAAACGAGCCACTCCGTAAAATTCTGTTATTTGTCCACTTATAGAAAAATCCTAAAACATTTTAATTTTTAATTTGTAGGAAAACACAGTTTTTAGTTGAAATTTTCTTATTCAAGGTTATCCCCTCCCCTCACCAACACAAACGTCAAAAACGGGAATGGGTGTCATGTGATACCTCATCTTAGAGGGATTCAAATGTTCTTTTTAACAGTTTTTAGCTTTTTAAAGTCAGTTTAGCGGTTTTCTAGAAAGTGTATCCTAAATAGCGGGGTCTCTAGACGATAGATCTCATCCCTAAATCTTTTTAATGTTTAAAATATCATAATAAAGTGCACAATGACACTGCATTTAGGGATGGCAACGATATGTCGATTATTTTGAATATCGATATATCGGAAATCAAATATCAATAATCTTCATCGAATATTTAACTTCTCGATATATCGATACAAATATTTTCGATATTTGTGGTAAATGAGAGAAAATTAAAAAGCTATTTTTTTTTACTTCAATCTTTAAAACTGTAGAAAATGTTGTACACTAAAATAAGAAAAAAAAAAGAATCAAGGTAATTTTAAGTATTATGCCGAATTAATTTACCCACTACCTGTTAAGAAAACAAAATGTAATATAAGATAATTAATCGATATTTTTTTCTCTCTCAAATATCAATATATTGATGTTTATTTTTTTAAATTTCACATCCCTAACTGCATTTGCTAGTTATAGACATTTCTCCTTTAAATATTTTTAATTTTTATAATTTAATCTAGATTGCTATGAATGCAAATGCCCTCGATCTTTAATAGCTCTTAAGAAACACAGCTTTACACACTTAGGATAATTTGAGGGTTTTATTTTCTAACTACTAAATGTAAAAGACTATACAAAAATGCAATTTTTAAATTTATGGGTCACTTTTCAGTTAAAAAATTTCTTAAATGACAAAAAGTACACATCCCTAATTTAAAAATATATATATTTTTTATTTTGCACATTGAACTAGAAATACATTTAAAACAACTTTTTTAAATAATTTTCTACATTTATAATGCAAACTAACCTTTACTTTTTGATATTCTACTTTATTTGGTTTTTATTTAGTTCCTTAACCGACGCCTATGAGCCAAAAATCATTAATTTTTAGGTTACAAGATAAGCAGAGGTGTACCAAAAAAAGGTTTTTAATAGTTTCATGGGTATTTTTTCTATATGTTAACTTTTAATGTTAATGTTATACCAATGCTTAAATGTTTTTAAACTTCAAAATTAGAGGTAATACTTACAGATATTATTACTTCCGGTCCGGCAATCGGCCGCCCTTGATTTGCATGATACACACTATATCTCAAATATCCACCATAACTTTTCAGTTGATTGCCATGGTAGTTTTCAGGCAAGGCAAAGTAGGGTCCAACATCTGGTTGATTTAGTTCAACGAAATATGGCAAGGATACTCTAACTCCGTTTCGTCCAATGGGCTGAAGGTGAGGTTCAACACCCTTGTAAATAGGTTCATCACGAATATCGACAACTCCTGTGTAGGGGTCAGTGCGTGCACCCAACATTTTAAGCGAGTCGAATGGTGGTTGGAACTAAAAAATTAAAATTATTTTAGGCAATGACAACTTGAAAAAATACAGGGTGTCTCTAAAAGGTCTGTACAAAATGCTACCACAAATTCCTTGGACCAAAATATAACGATCTAATGCAATTTATCTTAGTCGAAAAGTAAATCGTTTGCAAGATACAGGGTGTCAAAGTTTTTATTTTATTTAAGTTATTTTTAAATATTTTACTTATTAAAAGATTTTTTTTTACAAAATTCAATATCAAAAGGTTTTTTAGAGTGGAAATCAATATATGCTAATGTTTTTGTCATAAAATGTAGAGGGACCCTCCTGCAGACCATTGCTTAGGTTTAAAGTATTATAACTTTTTTGGCTTGCTGTATTTTAATTTAAGTGAAACATTTTTATTCTTCCATATTTTTTGCAAAAAAGTTATACATGGTAAATATCGCTACGAGCAACCGGTTTTGAGATTTTGCAGATTAAACATTTTATTCCATACAAAAGTTTCCCATTCCATTTCTTTACGCTTTATCTAGGCCACCTGGTAGTGTCCAAAAGGTCTGTAAAAAATACAATCACAAATTCTTTGGGTCAAAATACAACGATCTAATGCAATTTACCTTAGTCAAAAGGTTGCTTGTTTGCAAGATATAGGGTGTCAAATTTTCCATGTTTTTTTTTACTTAGTAGGTATTGCAGACCTTCTGTAACCCGGGTGGCCTAAATAAAGCGTAAAGAATTTGTTATGTGAAACAAAGCGTTAATTTAAACTATCTCAGAAACAGTTGCTCGTAGCGATATTAATCCATATATACATTTTTTATGCCAAAAATGTGGGAGAATAAAAATGATCTACTGGAATCATAACATACCAAGGCAAAAAAAGTTATGGCACTATGAACAAAAGCAAAGGATTGCAAGTGACTGCTTCTACATATATTTATCAGCAAAAATATGGGTAGCTTTCGATTTATTACTTTAAAAAAACTCCTTAACACGAAATTTTGTGACAAACTATCAATAAAATAAATAAAATATTTAGACATAACTGAAATCAAACAGAAACTTTGACACCCAGTATCTCGCAAATGATTAACTTTTTGACTAAAATAAATTGTGTTAGATCGTTATCGTATATTTTGCCGCAAGGTGTCTATGGTAGCATTTCGTATAGACCTTTAAAGACACCCTCTATACAGAAAAATTGAGTATATTAAATGATCTTACTTGGAACACAAAAAGATCGGCTGATCTACAGTTGCTGGTATGACCAAAACAGAAACATTTAATACATTCACTTTCCGAACTGGCTTCGACGTTAAAATATCCAGGTCTACAAACGGTGTCCTGAACAACGGTTAAAATAGTGTCTGGAGTAGCAAAAACAGTTTTTAAGCTGGACATAGCTTCACAAGAATATGCACCTTGGTCCTCCACTTGAATGCCTTCACATGTTAAAGTACCTAAAAAAATGGTTTCCCTGTTAGAAATAGTTTTTAAAACCGAACACAAGAGTATAAGGGCAACCTTAGCAAAAAATTAACATATGTGCAGTAAAACCTAAAAGTTTTTAACTTAAGGGATTAACTAAAAATGGTATGAGCCTTAGTTTATTATCAAAGAAGGTAAATAGATTTTCGACTAATCTACGAAGGATTTCATAATAACCAGTAATGTTTTAGAAAAGTCCATTCTTTAACGATATAATGGTATTTTCTTTTGTTCCATTGGCATAATCCACTTTTTCTAGGCTCAATGTAGTCTTTTAGACCAGTATATACACGTTGTGCCAGCTCGGTGACTGATTAAGTTTCAGTGTGTTGAACACTGGTAGTTAAAGTTTGGCGATATGTATATAAACTTGACGTTTCGTTGGCGTTACTGTTTCTTCGCAATTTAAGCTGCCTTTGCAGCATAAAAATGCGCAACTGTTAAATTAAAATCCATAAGTACAACCATAAAGTAACATACCTACGGATAAGAGAAACCATGGCATGCTAAAATTTTCGTACCGCTTTTGCGGCAGGCTTGGCGGCAGGCTTGTCATTTTTCCAGTTTACACTTTAAATGCGTCGGTCGAAGCCTCGTCTCGTGTAACATCAGCGGTGGGGAGACATGTAAGCTTACTGAAATGACTAACTGGCGGTATTTCAACGAGAAACGAATAAAATTATATTGGGAGTTTTCGCATGACCTGTCCTTAAATCGGCTATTCCATGATAACTTTTCCTTACTCTATGGTACAACTTAGAAACAGAAACTGCAGACGCAGCGGAAACGTCACGTCATGTTTATAAGTTAAGCCTTAGACAGAGAACGCATTAATTCAAACTTACGCAATTACTACCTTAAGTTTGTTATGGTTACATACAAGAAATTATAACAATAATGCATTAGTTGTGGCAGGGACAATTTTCATTCAGAACAAAGAAATTATTTAGATACGTAATCAAATATAGATCGTACCATGAAGCATGGTAAATAAGGTGCACAGAGACGTAAAATATAGTTTGTTTTTACTTACCAAATCCATTTTCACTGGTCATTTTACATTTAGGTGGGACATGATGCCAATTTAATCGCCAGATAATCTCAGGAGTTGGAACTCCAACAGCCCTACATGTTACGGTAAAAGTTTGTCCCACTTTAAGGCTCATCATACTTGGTGGTGGATCAGCAATGACAGGAGCCGCTACAAAGAATAAGGTAATATTAATCTAAATCTCTTACATAGCCAATATTTTTACATGTTGGTCGAGTATTATATACAACGTTTTGATGCTATAAATATAAAATGTACAAATTGTAGGAATTTGGTGGTTAATCTTTGTTTCAGAGGAGGTGAGTGTTTTGTCATTCTCTCTTTATATCGTCTAAACCAAGACACACAAAAATACGTCACTGAGAGAAGTCGTTAGTAATCAATCAAATGTTAACAACTGTCGTAATCATTTTTCGAAATTTTAGACAACACAAAGATTTGTATTAATGTTTATGTAAAAGTTAAGTAAATGGAATAAAATAAGTGTTTAGTACCTATGTTTCGAACTAACCGACAATCCAGACCTATTTTGCTGTACTGTTAACTTGTGCTTAACCTGCAACTTTGTGAACGCAAATTATTCGTGCAGCGTAAGTTGTTCAAAACAATTTTAAATGTTAAGTGCTGTTTTGTGATTTTAATATACGATTACTGTGAAGTGTTTCTATTTTTAATATTAAATATACCGCAACGATATACAGAAGCCGAAAGGATTCTTATTTTGAAGATGGTAAAGTATTTTTAAATGGAGAAAAGAAGGTAAACTCTATTACCCGTGAGTTTTATAAATTAATTAACCTAGTTAAATAAATGTTCTTACGTCTACGTCTTACGTTTATTATATGTCAAAATACACGACCTGCCCTAATCTGGATTCGCACATCCACTAAAAAGAGTCACAACTCAAAAATTGTAAAGACAAACATGGTTAAAATAAACATAAGACAAGTCTTTAAATATCTTGTACTTTTTCCTATAAAAACATTAATTATTATCACAATAAACTAACATAATAGCTCGTATGTTGCATAATACCGAAAAATGAATGTTTCGAGCAAAATTAATTCTTTGATATTAATTTTCGCAAAATACTATGTTTTGAGTTGTGACTCTCTTTTAGCGTATGTGCAATATGATGCCGGGTAATGTGACGAAATTACCTCCTCTGAAACAATATATATAGCAATAATAATCATAAAAATCCGTTTATATTTAAGTTTACTTTTTAAAAGTTTAATATAAGATATTTAACTGTGCCAACGTCATATTGCGAAATGCAATATTATTTGTTTTACAAATTAAATATGGCCTTTTAGTCACTATATGCTAAAAATAATAAGCCTAAATTTAGGCAATTCCTAACCTACCCTGTTTTTGTCGATTTTTATTATGTTAAATTACTTACTGCAGCCAATCTCATCACTTCTGTCCATACAGTCGGGTAGGCCATCACAATGATATGATCTTGGAACACATTGTCCACTTCTGCAAGTAAAATGTTGAGAACCACATCCTTCTCCTGGTCGTTGAGGAGCACAAACTTTTCGTCGGAGCCATCTCCACAGTCATCTTGTCCGTCACATACCCAAGATCTATGTACGCATTTTTTGTTATCGCATTTGAACTCGTTGGGCTCACATTGTCCTAATTAAAGAAAAAAGTTAGAGATAGAGGATAGAGCTAAAATACTGCATACTTACTGCATCTAATTTCATCAGAACCGTCACTACAATCATATGCTCCATCACAAACCTTGCTTCTTGAAATACAGTCACCATTGGCGCAAGTTGATTCGTTAAGGTAGCATTTAACTGGTGGAGGAATATAAACGTCGGGAACTAAAACAAATTATTAATAATAGTATTTAGAAAAGCGTTTTCCTCATTCTTTATGCAAAATATAGTACTAAAATCCATTTATTTTTGATAAAAAATATCTTTACTAAAAAAACAGTAATGCACTGACTGTGGGTACGAACTTTTAAACCAATGACAAATATTTTTTGTTTAGATGTCATAGTCGATTCATAATGAACGGACTATACTAATAAATTTTAAACACCGTTACACGTTAAAAGAAAAAGAGTAAAAAAATAGCTTTCTGGGATTTTTACTTACCAAATTAATAAGGTAAGCACAAAGTAGAAAAAACACATTTATTATTATGGGAAAAATTTCATTAAACATGATTTTTACCTGTTCCGTGATATTGTGTATCTAGAGGTGCCCACACACCATGTTTTATTATTGATGACTGCACCTTTTGTCCTTTGCCGGCTAAGAATAATATAACAAATTTTGGCTTTAAGAGTTAAAAATGAACGTAAAAGATTTTAAGGCGTTTCTGTACAGACAAATATTTGAATAAATGCCTCGAATCAAAAATATTAAACGACAATTTGACAATTTTTACATCTTCCATGTTTTCTAAAGTAGCTATGAAATAAAAATTGTTGTCCTGACTGAAATAAGTTACATTCTATGACTGTGCTGCAATAATTACAATACAAAGATATACATTTAAAACCACAAGACCTATTTTACCGATAGAAGATCGAGAATTTAAATCAAACAAAGCACTACATTTTTCCTTTAATCATGGTTTCCTACTATTGTACATGTGAAAAAAAAATTGAAAGTAAGAATAACACATTTAAAATGCAAGTCTAAAGATGTAATTGCCTAGAATTTTGCTGCAACTTTAAATAATTAAAGCGAATTTTCTATATAGGAGGAAGAGGAGGCGCTAATCACGAATCTGAATGTTTTTTTTAGAAAAATTTTGTTTTCGAGATGTCCATCACTAAACTTGAAAATGCAACTAACCTTGTTTTCACTATACATACACAATTCTTAATTTAATTCTAAATACTAAAACACTTTACACTTTATATAACACCATCAAAAACTGTTTTTAAAACTTGTTTTTTTTTCTATTAATTTTTAACTTTTTCTATCTTAATTTAGTAGCTTTAATTTAAATCAATCAAGGTTGCCATAAATTCTAGGGAAAGCGAATAGTGTACTCATACCTAGTTACGACAGTTTTAAGTAATGTTTGTCAATTTAATAAAAAAAGGTGTAAAATAAATAAAAAATAGGTTTTCAAAGGAAGTCAATCAATTTTTTAATCAACTTTAGCTTGAAATTAAGATTTGCGTTCAAAAAGATTGGGGAATATTCTCAAATTATAGTTAGTTTGAGGCAGAACGATTTCGAAAAAAAAAACAGATTTACCCCATAAAACCTCCTTCATTAAAATTCGTTAAAATCGGAGTTTAATAAACAATTATCAAAAATTATATACGCCCTGTAAAAAATTGTGACTATTTAATTTTTTATTCTTAAGTTTTTACCTTTTTCAACATGCAACTGAACAGACACTTCAGCTCCAGGTGTTCCAAGGGGATAATCTTTAGCAACACACACATATGTTCCACCATGTTCCATTTTGATGTTGGGCATTTCCAGACGTCCGTTGATGTCAGTGGATCCAGGAGGTAATGGTGAACCATTGGCTCTCTTCCATTCAACTCTTGCTCGGATTGGTCCTTCGTCACGGCATTGAAATACTACTTCTTGATCTAAATTGAATTGAGATTTGCGTTAATTTATATTTTTGACAGTGGAAGGAATTGAAGTTAGTAGTTAAAGTTAAGGACTTTTTGTAAAAAGTGATTTATAAAAAATGTCTTTATAAATTATCAATGAAACAATACGTCTGGACAAGTTAAGGAAGTTACCTTCACCCATATGATTACCGGATAAACTTTTTTTTTTAATTTAAAATACAGTATAAGAAAGGTATTGCCATAGGGTTGTCTAGGAATAAATGGACAATTTTTTATTAATATATTTTTTAAATTTTTTTGAGTTGCCCTGTATAATGACAATTTTTATTTTAACTGGCATTAGCATACATTTAAAAAAAATAGAGCATACATTTAAAAAAACAGAGGTTGACAGTATAATGAGGTGTGTTAAAAAATTTTTAGATTTTTTTACAAATAAATATAGCCTTGACTCTATTATCTTTAGGCAACCCTGTGGAGTAACCTTTGTTTAAATACTCTATTTAAAATAAAAATACTTTTTATCTGGTAGAGTACGAACAGTGTAACACAGCTACGTCATCAGCAACCAAATGTTTCCATACTACAGCACCGACTTACCATGTATTTTTTACCATAGGCATTTGAGGCATTTTGCTGCTATCAAAGTATGACGCAGCGGTGTTTAACTAACAACGTTTGAACTCTAAACAGATGGGTAAACGTCGCTTCCTATTCGGATCTCGTACTATTACTCATTTAACCACAAAATGTAACCGGTGATGTATAACTTCATTTAGTTTTATTATAAAAATTATATATTTTATTCTATATTTTTAATTAATACATGTCGAAAAGCAATCACTTTTTTCAAAAATTCTTTAATGATTGTTATATTTAGCAGAAATGGGGTTTAGATGTTTTGTTGCCTGTTTAAAAATCCTCTGAAAAAGTTGTATAAAATAATATCGCAGTATTTGACCCAAACCCAGGAGTGTAGTTCCAAATATTGTTATTTAATAATTATCCTTAAACATTATTTATTAAACCCAAAATATTTATTCTGCAGCACAAAAAAATGTAATAATAAATATTCATTTTTTAACCTCAGAGAAGTTAAAAAGCATATTATTATGTAATTATTTTATTTTTAATTTTGTTTTGTAATGAATATTATTTTAATAATAAAATAGCATCAAACATATTTACAATCGAGTAAGCAGCAAAAATGTTCTGTAAATCCACTCAGCAATTATACAGTGAAATAATATTTAGTTAATTAACTTTAACTTAACCCTCGCAATTATAATAATTACTATTTGTATTATAGTATTAACATAAATAAAGTGCCAGAGATAGGAAAAAAGCATTAAATTGGCAAAAGAAGAGTAATACTTAAAGAGAAAAATTAAAACAACCACATGGTAATATTACAAATTCTTATGGCAAATACTTTAACCAATATTGCTATTAATAAAATATTAGTATTTACTAACTGGTTTAAAACTTAAAATTGATTTAGTTGTCATTAAAGATCAGCTATTAATTACGAGGTGTGTTCAACTTAAGGCATTATTATAACAAAAAATTAACCTCTTTATTATATATATAAATATTTTTGTGTGGATATATTATTATTTATCCTTCTACAACTGAGAAGAGTTTACCTTTTTTTTTTCTACAACTGAGATGAGTTTAAAAAAAAATGTACAAAAAGTTTTACTTTTTTGTTTTTAAAACCTATATTTATAAATTTTACAAAATTATTGTAATATAAAATTTACCGGGGTTATCACAATTTACAAAGCTTTGGGTCACTATTACTTAGGCACATTATGCTTTCTACAAATAAGCCATATTTTAGAATCCATTAAAAATCATGAATATACGATTACACGAAATGGCTTTTTATTACAGTTTGTATCTGCATCGCATTTAACATTAATATGAAAGATCGGAGACTTATACTTAATATTTTTTGTATACATATGTATATATTTAATTTTAAAAAGTGATTTCTTGTTCAAAATAAAGGGTAGTTTTTGGTATAAATGTTGGGTTAAAAGTCCACCATAAGTGAGATATCTCGGTACAAAGATAGCGAAAAAAACCGTTTTATTTTAAAAACTGAAAGCGGTAGGATAATAAAATATTATGGAAATATTACTTTAATAAAAATACAATTTTGAATATTTTTACACGTTTTTATAATTGTAAAAAAATTGGAATTCTTGTCGACTAAAAAAAATAAACAAAAACTTACGCAACGACTTAAAAAAATCTGTCTTTTCTTCCTTTTTCCTTAAACTTATCGATTTAAATTACAAAATAAATTGTAAATATTTACGTGTCAGGATGGGGTATTTTATATTAAGAATATCTGTCTTTCGTCTTTTCTTAATATATATTTATATTAAAATATATATTTTTTCTTTTTTACATAAGTTAGTTCTTAAAATATAATATTCTTTTATGTTTTTTTAGATATGTACATATAAGGTACAAAAATATGTTTTTATATTACTACCAGCCCAAGCAACCTCGATTACTCCCTAATGGTTGACTTTTGACTCACCGAGTATATATCAAAATACCCTTTTATTTTGTGTCAGCTCCTTGACATTTTGATTTTTTTTACGTGTGTATACTATATAATTTATATTAGAAATATTTAAATCTTATAGGCACAAGGTCCTAGTACACCATTTTTTTCTACGATGTTACGATATTGTTTCTATAAGAAAAAGCCTATAGACACGTAAATAAAGCAAATAAATAAAAATATATTAATATGAGTGATACAAAACATGGGTAAAAATTATCTGAACGATGATAACCAGCAAAATAGCATGATCATGTTGGCCACTCCCACATGAGGGAAAACATTTTACTCACCCAATCTATACCTGTCTGCTCCCCAAAAGACATAGGACAAGACAAAAAAATTAGTTACGTGTGCTAATACAATAACATTTTGTGCTAACAAAGACATAGATTTCCAGAAATAGTTGTTAGTATAACTTATACAAACATTACACTTAGGCCTAATACATAATCTTCTTATGACATTTAAGATTAATAAAATCTATATAGTATAGCTATATAATCAACAAAAATATATATATATTTTTTAATTGCAATTAGACCCTTTATTTCTTTTTTTTTAGATTTTGGTTTTTAAATTAAGAGTCTTCGATCGATTTGCATGTTTACATCTTTTAAGAACGACACAGGGCTTTGTAAATTATAGTAAGTAGTAATTATTATAGTAATCAATATAAAAATCGATCTAAACAAAACATGTCTACAATGCATAAAAACCACTTTTGTATTCATTCAAATCAGAAGAGTCCAATAGTAATTTTTTATGGTATATTACTAGTTTATATTAAAACAGAGATGTACACTGTTTTTTTTGTCTTTATTTTTTTTTATTAATATTATCAGGATCTTTTAAGTCCAGGAGATTTTCCGATCGCCATTTTTTGTTTTCCAGGGGCTACGTATCTAAATTAAATAAGATGTAAAAGTACTTTTGCATTGAAAAAAACTTAAAAAGTATATAATAAAACAGTTCAAACAAAAGTAGACATATCCGAAATAATTTTTATTTTTTTTCATAAAAAAAATAAATAGAAATAAAGGGCATTACTACGAAATATATTTTGGGCCAACAAAGAGTCCTAATTACACCAATTTGGAATTTTGTTAAACGTTATCTGGATTTTTTTTTAATGTTTGTAAAACGATTTTTTTTAAAGGTATTGTAAAAATATCTTTCATGATGATAAAGACTATTATTATTGTGAAAGTTAGAGCCCTTAGTAATAATATTATAAAGTCTGTTATCGCAACGTACAGTTTTATAACAATTTTTTATGCAAAATTCTTAGGAAAAATTAAATTCCCTAAGAAAAGCGGTGTTAATAAATTGTAGTCAAATAAGCCATCTTCACGTAATCGGGCTTTGAACATTTAACTATTTTTTCAATTTTGTTTCTTAAGTTTGGATTTTTGTTACTATTTAAAAATAAAAATATTTAAATTTATTAAATACATATTTTTGATACAAATTTGGTGCGATACAAAAAGGCCTGTTAAATTTTTTCTATAGATTCATTTCTTCTAAAGTTATTGGACACAAAAAAATTCAACAATTTACTTTTGCATTCAATTTTAACGTCGAATACCTTTGAAAGGGTAAAGATGAAAAAATTAAAATATTTTGAATGAATTACTTAAATTACTTTTATACTCACTTTCTTTTATTTCCTGTTGGGTAGGATACGTTCTTAACTGAAGTCCCTCAGCACTTGCTTCTACAAAACAATAAAAAGGTTATAAAAATAGTATATTTTTAGAATAATTTTTTGAAATATATTTTTTTTATTATGTTAATAAATATTTTTTATTCTCTTTGATTTTACAATAAATAAATAAACTAGATTATTTTAAAAAAATGTTCAATAAAAACTTTGTATTCATATTAGATAACGCAATTAAAAATTCTACGGTTTAATTTTTTTTGGGTAAGTTAATTAAATTTTTCGTGCTGTAGTTGTTAATATGTTGATTATTTTGATTTAATTAGGTATTACCACAACATGATTCTTATTAAACATATTAGATAAATAAGTCTTTAAACTATAAATCATTTCCATTATAAACAACTTAAAAACTTTTTGATAAAATGATACATATTTATATGGAAACCAATAATATAGAGGTGTTAAAAAAATAAATAATTTAAATTTAACATTGTCAGCCCAAGCATAAATCATTTAAAAACTAATAAGCATATTTTTATTTAGCATCTATTTTAGTATTGTAAATGAGTTTTAAATGATTTTATTGAAATCAATTATATTTTTAATAATTGTGTTAGTTCCGAGATGACGTCAAATCATTTGTTTTTAAAATTCAAAAATAATATTACTTTTATACTATCCTATAAAGATTGATAGTTACTATAACTGTTTTAGATTTTAAATAAAGGATTAAAAAATCAAGTTGTATAATTAAATTATAGGTAGTTTTAAGTTAATGTTTCCAAAAGTTGCAATTTTATTCAAAATTAACTAAAACACCGTATTTATAATTAGTATACACTATCAGCTAAGTCAAAAGGTATGTAAACAAGGTGACACACCGCACAGTGCGTCGATATGTGGAAAATATGCCAAAAGTAATGTTTGAACATACAACTTAAATGTATAATATGTGTAATACTGTATTAAATGTATATTTATATTACAGTAATGCTTCCTGTCTGAGCATAGCATTGTACCCTACTCAATTATTAACAACAGAAGTATTTTAATGCAATAAGACTAATACGATTTTTTCCCGAAATCCCCATCTCTCGACGCACTGTGCATCGGTTCCGCTTTGTTGTTGCTTTACTAGCCTATATACCTTTTACTTAGGTGAACCTGTATAAAATGCTATAATTTATAATTTTCAGTGAATTTAATTATACAGCGTGTCCAAGAAGTCTGGAAACCCTCAAAGAGTTTTGAACCAAACTGGTCGAAATTCGGCGCTTTAAGGTAAAACCATACTTCACATAGTGTTGATATCGACGATTTTGCTAGATTTTCACTTTCGCAGAAATCAATTTAAAGTTTTAAAATTTGAATAAAATACCTATTTTTTATTTTATTACTGGGTTTTAAAGTATGGTTTTGCCCTGAAGCATCGATTTTGTCCAATTTGGTTTACAATTCTCTGAGATATTTGGGCGTTTCCACACTATTTGGACACACTGTATTAAGTTTAATAGAAGACACCGCAAACCTTTACCTACTGATTAAATGTTAATTGTTATTTTATTGTTTAAGTACTGTGCTGTTATCGTTTTTTTAAATAACCTACGCTGTAAATTATAATTATTTGTACAGTCTAATTCATCGCTTGAATCATAAGGACAATCCACCTTTCCATCACACCTAAGCCTTTGATTAATGCATGGTCCATTTTCGCATCTAAATTCATTTCGATTACATCCTTGCCTGTAACCTGTATGTATTTACGGAATTACACCAATAATTTTAATTTTTAAGGAGTATTTTGTTAGGTTAGTTCAAGTAAATATACAGACTACATGTTGTTATCAAGGTAAAAGTGTTTTTCAATACATAATAAAGCCAGTTTTCCATATTAGTAATTAACTCTTAAATATGCAAGTGCTATAAAACACCTGCAATAACACCAAAAAACCATTTGCTGTATGTTTTAACATACTGTTCCCTGAATATGTTTAAGAGCACAATGGACACAAAAAAATGTGTGATTGTGAAAAGAAAGATAAGATTTTATAAAGAAAAACATTTTAATTTTGTGCACAGGGTCACAAAAATTGTAAAGATATTTATTTAAAAGTAAAGTCCCTTAATTTTTAATTTTTGATCAAAATGTCAATGTATTTTTTTAAAGGCATTATCTATTAAAATATAGAAATTATCAACAAATGTAATATCTTTAACAAAGGTATTAAAAAATTTTGGAAACTGATAAAAACAAAAAATCCTTTTTATTTCTTTTTGACAGGCAACTGGACTAGTTTCGAAAAAATGTCTTAACATATTATGAATTTTTGTTAAAAACGTTCGGTTATCTCTGGTTAAATTTTTATATTACAAATCTGTAGGAACTTGTACCGTAACATTGAACTAAATGAACCAATGCATTCCTTTTGACAAGTACACATTTCCTACATTTTTTACCTTGGTTTTCAAAAAATGTTAAAAATGCCTTTAACATTTTAAAAATAGTAGAGTTAAATTGTAGAGTTTAAATAAATTTTTTAATAATTTTATTAACGGTTACAAACATCATTCTAAATATTTTTTACAAGCATAATTTATTATTAGAAACTTCTTTTTATAAAATTTTGTATTCAATTGTACAATTCTTAACTCTATCCGTGTCTGTATATTACTACTTATTAACAAGACAATAATAAAATTAGGTTGTCGTTTTGCGCACATTATGTACCATTGAGTTGAAAATAAATTTTATTTTAAAAACAAACTATATTTCAATATAAAGAATCAAAAGAGCTTATTTCTAAAGAATCAATTAGATACTTTAATAAATTTCTAAATTCCTTCTTTTTGTTTTTAAAACTCATGTACTTACCGCATCTAGATTCATCTGAAGAATCACGACAATCCACTCGTCCATCGCAGAGCTGGTTTCTCAAAATGCACTGATCATCTGATGAACATGAGACGTAGCCAAATGGACAACTTCTTGGAGAAATGGTAACTGGGGGCAAAGTAGTTGGTATTGGTGGTTGGGTTGGAATATTAGGACAATTGTATTCGTCAGAATAATCACTACAGTCTGGACGTCCATTACAACGTAAACGTTGGTCTACACAATTGCCGTTTGAGCATCTGAACTCATTAGAGTAACAATCTACAATAACGAAAATAAAAGAACAAAAATAAAACAAAAATAAATAAATAACATTGCAGCAAATAATAAAATTATACTTAAATAAAGTAACATAAATTTAATTATTAAAAATCAGTAAAAAAAATTTAAAAATGTGCAAGTGCATCATGCCTATAATTTAAATAAAATATAATAAACCGAACATTTTAATTTTATTAAAATTTTTAATTTATGGTATTCATCGAAAATTGGAATTATGATGATTTGGAAATAAAATAAACCCTTGCATCAATCAATATTTTTTAATAATTAATAAACCTAATAAAAAAGATTATCAAATATTTTTTGACATTTCGTTACAATAAAAAAATCAACGAATTACTGTAATGCTTTGAATTAATTTCAAACAGCTAACAGAAACCAAAATTACAATTCATAGTGATCTTCAGTTTTTTATAGTATTTATTTACTTATTACGCCTAAAATCTAGTTTTCCTGATCTAAATGGCTGATTCTCAGAAATAGTCAAAATTGATGTCCTTAAAGATATTTACAGACCAGGATCGTCAATTACGAAAAGCCTTTTTTTTAATACTACTGTATAGATGTACAAATTTTTAAAACAAATTAATTTTATATATGATAAACAAAAAGATATATCCAAGAAGATCATTCCCTCACTATGTCTTCTGCTAAATTCGGAAAGAAACTTTAACTTAAATCGTAAAATTCCTTCCTTATTGTTTGTTATCTTATTTTTTACTCATATAGTATAGCACTGACTGTACCATCATAAGTTTAAAGTTTAAAAATACGATTGGAAATATTTTTAAATATAGTTCAAAATTTGTGTAAAAAATCGATCATTCCCTCATCGTTTTAAAACAGTGTGATTGGCGTTAGGTTTATAGGCTTAATGAGCTTCACTACAATTTTTTTAGTAGTTGGCAACATTGGCTTCGACAACATTCACTAACGCGGACGGTTAAAGAAAATATGTTTTGTTAAAACAAATTTGACAAGTTCTTTAAATGTTACATTTTTTAATTCCCTCATGTAATGTTATCATAAGGAAGAACTTTTTTATTTAATAATCATAGCATATTTGTATATGTTTTCAATAGAAATAAGTACTTTTCACAGTTCGTAAAAAGTAAACTTATATTTATAAGCTTTTGGCGATTTTGTTTCATTTCGTCATTCCTCATCATTATTCCTTTATAAAATATTTATATTATTATTATTATTATTATATTATATTAATATTTAATTTAAACTCAAAAAATTTGGGATTCAATATAATATTTTTATCAAACAAGACATAAACTAAAGATTAAGCAAAACATATTTAATATTGTGTAAAAAATACCTACTCGAAAAAGCTATAATCGACATTTTTTGAGGAATTAGCCAAATATGGTTAACAAATATTTAAGTTAAACGTCAATTATAAACAACAATTTTTAAAGACATTTAAATGTATTTTATTTAAAATCCTTTTCGAATACCTACTGCAGGTACCTAATTAAACAAATATTTGCTTCAAATAATAAATTAACTTAATTACAAAGAAACTTTTGAAAAATTTTAATATCTGTATTTATTTTAAGTATTAAGTAAAAAACGTCCTTTTACAGAAAAATTATACAAACTTTAAATTAAAAAAAAGCAAAAAAAATAGAACAAAAATACCAAAACGTGCATCATACATAAAACTAACTAACAAAAACCAGAGAAAAGATCTAAGGTAAACACATTTTTAAGAATATAAGGACAAAATACACGAAAAATCCTAAAATTATTATATAGGACAAAATGTATAACCAACTTTAACACACATCTAAAGTCTATTATATAAGGATCTATAAAACTCTCAAAATCTAAGTATATACTGGATACAATGGATAATTCACTTTTCTACCTACCAAAGGTTCAGTTCTACCACCTAAAAACTGACAAATCTAAAGGATCCCATAGTTTTTAAAAGTATTTTTTTCACCCAAGAACCTTTATTTTTACTATTAGAAAACACATTAAATTTAGTTATTTAATGCTGTTTTAAATATAAAATAATGTTATTCCTATTAAAACAACATCTTTAGTGGTGCTACTTAAAAAACAAAATATTAAAATGGATTTCTAAATTTAATATATAAGTAAGATTAAAAATATAATATATACTTTTATGAACTATGAAGGGATTCCTAAAAATAAGACAATAAAAAACACAGATGTAGAAGTATGATTCTAACCAACACAGTTCTGTTCGTCAGAAAAATCTTTGCAGTCGTAGACGTTGTCGCATTTGAGAGACGTTTCGATGCATCCAGAACCATCTTCACATTGAAACCATTCGGACCCGAGACATGTCTCTGGCCGGGGTGGCCAAAAAATAACATTTTAAAGATAACTGATTGGTTTTTAAAAAGGTTACAAAAATACCTTAATTGATTTTTTTTATGTCATTATTATTAATTTATTGTAAATCAAACAAAATAAACATAACTTAACCTAGCATAAAAAATATCTTAAATAAAAAAATGCGTATCAAAATTTTAGATATTGGAAAAAATAAAATTTATAAAATTTTATTTCTAGTTTTTAACTTTTGCAGAAGTTTTAGGATATTTTATTTCAGGTTTTACAAATCAATATAATTTTATAATAAATTTTGTAGTAAATTTTAAGGAATTTAAAAATCTTACAAATTAACAAAATGTGCTTTATTTACCATAAAAAAAATTTAAATAAAAATGCGTATCAAATTCGCAGGTATTGTAACAAAGAAATTTAAAGAAAGTTTATTCCTATCATTTAAACTTTTGCAAGGGTTTAATTTTTTAAATAACAACATTTAAACTGAATTTGAAACTCCAGTTATAAGACAAAATCAAAATAGACCTATTACAAATTTATTTTTACCATACATTCCCGGACTATCAAATAAAATTCAACGAATAGGGCATAAATTTAATATTCGCACAATCTTTAAAACACAAAACACAATCAGATCTCAATTAACAAAAACAAAACCATACAACTTAAATGAAAATACAAAAAATGTCATTTATAAAATACCTTGCGAATGCAATAAGTTTTTATATAGGTGAAACTTGTAGACCATTAGCCAAACGCATAAAAGAACACAGATCATACATTAAAAACACAGAATTTCATAAATCAAAAATCTGCCAACACGCATTTGATAACAATCATAGAATAAACTGGGATGCTTCGAGCATTTTAGCAAAGGAAACTTGTTCTAAAAACGCAAAATCAAAGAAAGTGCGTATATATTATTAAATAAAGATAATTGTGTAGCATCAATTTCAGTTAATTTAAATAACACTTGGTTGCCTTTGCTTGATACTGAAGTATCTTCAGGAAGACTAAAAATTAACTAACCATTCACCTTTTTTAAAATAAACAATCAATACACCAGCAACCAGTTATCTATGTCACCATGACACTATAACCAAATAAACATGTTTTGACATTTAATGTCAAAATTTTCAGAATATCCGTGAAAAAACATAAAAAATTTGAATTTTAAAGCCTGAATAATAGTAAGTTTTCATTTTTATTATTTTATTGTTGTTTGTCTTGACAACGGTGGCAGATTTGCCACCGAAACGTCGATTTTTAATTATCTTTTTACTTGTTTAAATTTTTTTGGTTTTTTAGTAATTTTAATTTAATTTTGGCGTGTACCCAAAGAAGTACCATCCATTAAATGAATCCGCCAAACTACAGAACATATCTTCAACATTTAAACACTTAAACATATTTTTAACAGACTATCCCAAACAAATGATAATACATATTAAGTTGCAGCACCTCACTATACAATTAAATTTGTTAATTTTTTATAAATATTGACATACACGTTCAGCCATATCAAGAAGTTTATAGGCAATACCTGAAAAAATGGTGTCTAACCCGTGTTGAAGACTAACACGTATAGATTGGACAAAGAATGCCAGCATGTAAACATGGTGACGCTATACCTTTTGATTTGGTTGAACGTGTATATGCTTTTATGTTAAATAATGGGAATTCGTTATAAATACATAAGTAAAAATATAAATAAACTAAATTAGAAAACTTACCACATCCTTCCTCATCTGATCCGTCGTCACACTGGCGAATTCTGTCACACTTTTGCCAATTCGGTATACATTTGTTGTCTCTCTCACATCTAAACTCGTTAGATTGACAGGCCTGTCTGGTGCAGTTTGCTTCATCAGAACCATCTGGACAGTCATAATTTCTGTCACATTGACGATCTTGTGATATGCAGGTTCCATCTGAGCAACGGAATTGGGACGGTTGGCAGCCTAAATAATGATAGAAATGTTGAAAATATTATTTATCAATTTTATTTCAGTTACAGGTATATTCATAACAAAGGCGTGCAATGATTAAAAAAGAAATACCTTTTCTTCTTTTATGTAAAACTGACTGTTTAAAGAAGGTTAACAAGTGTCATAGGTTTTTAAAAACTTAAAGCCTTAGCGTCGGGTGTAAACATATATTTTAATAATTATTTACTGACAAAGTCCAAATTTTTAAATATTGCCACCCAGATATTTTAAAAACGAGTGCACGCCAATGTTATCTTTTATTAAAAACCTATAACATTTAATAACCTAAAACAAAAATTAATAAAAAAAGTCAGTCCTAGGCAAAAATAAGGTAGGCTTACCTTTCTTTTAAATACTTTTACGACTTTTTATGAATATAACTGTATAAACTGGTAGTTTGAATAAAACGTAATAAGTTAATATAAAATTTATGTTTAAAATATCTCTTTAATAGTATAATTTATTTAAAAAAAAGCTAAAAAAATAACATTAAGAACAGCAATTATTTATTTTGATATTCTTGATATAATTATACGGGGTTCAGAGGAAAAAACGTAACGGTCAAATATCTCATGATCTAGATGATTTAGAAGTGTTGCGAACAAAACGTGTAATGCTTTTAGCTCTATTGTATTGCAAAAACTATAGATATACGGGGTGTTTCAATTAGTCGTCGTATTTTTTTTAAAATAAAACACCTTGTATAGTAAAAAAACTGTTGTAAATTCTAAAAACATTTTGTATAAACATTTTTATATAACAGTTTTCAAAATTATTAATTTTAAAATTTATAGTTTTTGATACTACACAATTAGAAAAATATTTAAAAATTCTATTAATTAAAAAAAAATGATTAAATCAAATTATTACAGATAAATGACATAAGTTACTAAATACCTTAATAAATAATGTCAGAAGTACGTAAGTTTAGCCTAAGGTTAGCCTTTATACCTACTAGTATACCAGTAGGTATAAAAAGTATATATTTTTAAATTTTCAAACATCAATATTTAAAAACTGTTACCCTATACATTTTTTTAATGTACCGTAGAATCAAAATTATACCTGGTTTTTTATTTAAACAAGGTAATCTTGTTCAATCACGATTAAATAAAACACTCTGTATATGTATGGTAGCCGCGAAACGATAGCGCTCGAAGTATTTTACAACGCCTAGGGCCTAAGATATTTGACCGTTACGTTACTTTCGTAAAACACTGTATAGTAATTAAAATCACATTCCTACTACCAAAAAATATACAGTGCCGTCATTAAAAATAAACCAACCTAAATATTTTTCTAAAAACAAAGAAAACAAACCGATTTGTATAAACAGAGAAAAATTTAATTTAACATCAACGCTCCGTAAACACCCTGTTGTCAAAATTGCTTTGAAGCAAAAGTGAACATAAAGCTATATTATGACGGCACAGATAAGATTTGCGCAAAGAGTGATAGTTCTGTATCCGCTCTAGTGGTTCCAAAAATTTAAAGTTGGGTGGACAGAAGCAAGTTAGAAGAAAATATATGTTAGAGTTTTAAAATTGTCTTAATTAATCAGAAACTTTTCTTTTTTCAAATATCGAAATAAAATTATTTTCTCTACATCTTCTCTCCTTTTGCACATTTCTTGATATGTATTTTTAAATAAATATTAAGTGTTTTTCTTTTTAAAAGCATTTTATAAAAATCCGAAAAATATTCCTTAAATTCTGAAGTTAAACCTGGGAATAATTATAACTTAATTATTTTAAAATATCATTTAAAATAAAAGTGCATACAAAAGCATTTTATAAGCTTCAAGAAAGCAAAACTAAAATCTAAAAAAGCGGTTGTTGGTACAGATAAATTATTGTTTCTAGACTAATTAAAGCAAGTGATATAAATAATATAATACAAAAATATTTAAACCTGTAAAAATAGGAAAATAGCCAAACGAACTTAAATTTGGCATTTTTGTTTACTACTGATTTACCTGAATAATTTTTTGTTAAATAAGGTTGATAGTAGAGGAAGCATAATATTCATAACTGGAAGTTTAGAGTAAATACATGTGTTTGATTTAAACAGGTTTGTTTTAATTAACGTTAACTTACCACACTGTAGTTCATCAGCTTTATTAAGACAATCTTCATATCCATCGCACCTATAATTATTTGGTATACATTCTCCATTACCGCAGTTGAACTCATCTGCTCTACAATCCGACGCTTGTGCTGAATAAAAATAAATCAATTTAATTACACAAAATAAATGATGTTACTCATAAACATCCTGAAAAAGGACATGTAGACAATAAATAGAAGCTTTAAATAAGTACATATTTATTTATTTTTTGTTTGCGGTATTTATAAAGTATATGTGGGTGTCCGAGGATATGTAGGCAATTTCTCGGATTTATATAGAACACATTGATTTAATATGGCAAGCTTCTATAAAAGTCCCTTTTAATAATATAACTGCCCTTAAAGGACGGCACTGAAAATCAGTTTTTCGTAAATAACTTTAATAATAGTTGGTATAATGAAATAATTTTTAAATACAGAGTGCGTTTTTAAAACTTACAATGGCTATATTTTCTTAAGCATAAAAAAATACCGTTTTTATAAAACCTGGGGTAATAAAAATTACGTATATTTCGAAACACCTCTATTAACCCCTTAAGCTGCACCGCCAGTCACTTTAAAATCTTAAATGGCACCTCCTTGAAAAGCTTATGAAGAATGCTTTTCGTTGGTAAAAAAGTTGGGGTAAAATCAAATACTACCCTTAAATTTTAGGAAAATCATACTTTATTATTCATAAAGAATACCAGAAAATGTTTAATTAAATTAATGTAAAATTATTTAAAAACTAAAAATAAATAAAAATAATACTCCCTGTAAAGCTAACCTGCTTCCATAAGAAGTTCTGGTTGGTTCAATTGCACCAGCGCATAACAACAAAGACCAGTTGCTATTACTTCTTTTCTCCAGAAAATTCAGTACGAGAACTAACCAAATCTAACCAGAACATTTTAGGGGCGCGGGTTAGCTCTACAGGAAGCATTATTTAATTTTTTTATTAAATTTAAATTAATTTTATATTAAGTTAATTGGTAATTCTTGTATTTTTTTATTAATAATAAGATATTATTTTTCTAAAATTCAGGAGTAGTTTTTAATTTTACCCCAATTTTTCATGACCAACGAAAAGCATTTTTCACAAGCTTTTCAGAAAGGTGCCACATAAGGGATGTTCCCATTTAAGATTTTTAAGAAGTGACTGGGGGTGCAGCTTGATGGAGGTGTTTTGAAAAATACGTCTTTTATAGTCCCCCAGGTTTTATAGAAACAGTATTTTTTATTTTTTGATATTTGCCTTGGTTTAGAAAATATAGTTATTGTAAGTTTTACAAAACGCACCCTGTATGACAAAACTTACTAAGGACTCCTTAAAATGGTGCCTTCTTAAAACATTTGCATTTATTAGGGAGCCAGGAGTGGAATAAGCTTTACAGAATAGTGCTTATTTTACACCTTGTATAATAAAAAAATTAAGGTATTCTTTTTAGATATATAGCCTATAACTTTCCCAAAAAAAATACTCTTGCCTAATATCGATAAATTGAAGCGTTTCCAAAAGAAAAAACATTGCTTAAATACGGTTTTATTTAATAATTTTGTATGTTAGTTTAACATGAGTTTTCTCAAAACTGATGGATTTTTTAGCTCTTATTACCGAAAACTGTGGATTTTTTCCTTAAAAGTTTTTTTAGTGCCAATTACAACAAAAATAGCCTTATGTACCCAAAAACTTGTCTTGGTCGAAAACGCTTCAATTTATCGAATAATTTATAAGAAATATGTGTCATATTTAAAAAAAAAATTATTAAACCAAGTACTATAAGAGTTAATCAAGAAATTTTTTTAGCGGCGTCCTTTAAGGGCACATAAATATCTCAATGAAGAAGGGCTTTAGAAAAAAAAGTTTATAGGAACTATTTATATTATTTTTATGTTTTTATACAAATCCGGTAGATTGCCCACACACTAGCGCAGGCAGGGAAGCGGGGGGCGGTTCGTCCCGGGCACCCACAAAGGGGTATTTATATAAAAGAAGGTATAAGTAGATAATATTATGTTGTATTTAGAGTTGTTTTTTCATTTCCAAAAAGAAAAAGTAAAAAGAGGGGCCCGACCCTTAACAAATTATATGACATGGTGTGAAAGTGAAGGGCCCTCTTTTGAAGGGTAGGAATTTTTTGTTTCAAAGTTTTTCCAACAAACAAAAATTTATTTTTTAAAATACTATGGGCCTGACTTTATTTTCCGCCCCGAGCCCCGATACCTCTAGATAAGCCACTGTGCCCACAAATTGTTCACATACCCTGATTCTCCAGCACAGATTACCAAATATACAATGCTTTTTGGTGAACATCTTCAAAATGGGCAATTTTTGACAGCACTAAAGCAAGCTTAATTATTTTTGGTCACCTTTTTATGGAAATATTTAGGATAACAGATACAGCAAAAGATATTTTATCATGGTAAAAGCTTAGGAATATTATTCTGCTTTAGTTGCATAAAACTTGTTTAAATATTTAAACGTCATCTCTAAACATAACAGTCGGCTAGCCATTAGCTAGTAAGAATTTTATAACAAATTTCTTTTAGCCGATAATTAGTCAAATGCTTCAAAAACTTGTATCATGAAGCCTCGCAAATTTTACCTCCGGTTTGTGAGTAAGGTGAGCAGCGGTAGTCTCTGATGTATGTATATAAAAATATTACTTTTCGATTCATAACACCGGCACACAAAAAAAAATTAGCAGTGCGTTTGATTAGACCGCCCCTAGGGTATGTATTTCAATCTACTGAATCCAAGTTTAAGGTCAGTTAGACACGATTCCAAAATATCGAAAACACTTTAGAAATAACGAAAAAATCGTCAGTTTTGGTGATATAAAAAAATGTTCAGCGAAACCAAGGATGGATTTAATGTTTTTGATCCGTTAAATACTAAATACAAAGTTAATTTAGACCATAAGTCCTTTTATTTGTATAAAAATTACACAAAACTCTTAAAAATTGCACTGGAACTGCCGATTTTCGTTGTTTTTTTGAGTTTTTAAAGTTTTTTCGATAGTTTGTCGAAGTGTAAGTAAAACTAACCTTGAATTTGGATTCACTGGGCTGAAAGACGTTGATCCGGTCAAATAAACTTTCCACTTTTTTTGTGTGTTTTTATTGTGTAAAATACGCATGAGTCGGATGGCTGCTACTTGTTAATGGATTTTTATTTTAGTACGAATAAAGTAATTATAAAAATGGTATTACTATGCAGACGAAAAACAGGTCAGCTGGTGCATTTAAATAGTCAAAAAATGTTCTCGCCTTATATCTTTTAGGGAATCAGCTGATACTCTTTTTATCGATGTAGAGGCAGTAAAATCGTTAATTTACGATAGCATTTAATTATTAAACTATTAGGTATTTTATAAATTTTCAAATGAAAAGAAATCACTAAACATATAAATATGTTTTCATATTTGTGCTAATCTATACTAACCAGCCAGCAGATCTATAAATTTCCCTTTTTTTTCATCAAGATATTGAGTTAGCTATAGTTTTAAAAAGTTTTAATGGCACGGAAGAGAAAAGCAGCTGAAAATTTTAACAATCTCTAAAGCATTTGACTAGTTATTGCCCAAGTGAAACAAAATTTGTACCTGGCTCTGGTACCATTATGATTAGTTTAGGAATTATGTTAATATTTATTAGGTTAAGACAATGAACTGCTAATCAACCTACATAGTAAGGGATATTTTTATTTTAAATATTTTTAAAAAGTTTAAAAATATATTCAATTACAATGAATAAAGTGTAGTAAATGCTTTTACTCTGTGTTCATCTCTAAAAATTGAGGGAAAAGCATTTTCTTTGATTTTATTCATAAGCTATTTTTTAATATAGATGAACCATCCACCAACGCTCTGCACCAAAATCAAATACCTCTATACTTAAAAGCGTTTTTTTATGTTCACAGGGTTTGTTAATAATATTTAAAATTTTGCCATGCATAGCTAACCGTATTCCAAATATTCTTGTGTAAAGATTTTTTTACTTTCAAATAAAAATCTGTATAAGAACCTATTAAAATTAAGATATATAGTATAAAAACGCAATAAAGTTATATGCTAAGAGTGTCAAATAAGCAACAGAATCAAAACAACAAAGCCATCCTCAATATTTCCAATCCAAACCCCAAACAGAATTCTCAATCAATAAAAACCATACTTTTATTCTGTGAGCCGCTGTCTGGAGGACAACCTTCTTCATCTCTTCCGGATTGACAATCAGTATATCCATCACATCGTCTACTAATTTCAACGCAAGATTGATCTCCACAATCAATTTCATCTGGGGAGCATCCTAAATTTTTAAATAAACACAAAACATTTTTCAGTACTTTGACAACCACTGAAGATTTAATTTTTTAGTAACATTTTTAGTACTTAGGTTCACTATTAAAATAAATAAGTATTTGGTCCGAGAAGAAAAATAAACATTTTCGTTAATTAACGTAGTTTATGCCACTGGCGTAGATAATATTTTCAAATGACTATATCTAAAAACTGGGACATAAGACCTATACTAAATTTATACCAGATGCTAGTGGCCTTAAGGGAAATACTTCTTCATCAAAGTATTCCCTCAAGGCTATTAGCTTCTAGTATAAATTTGGTGTGGGTCCCATCTACCAGTTTTTAGATATAGTCATTGGAAAATATTATTTACGCCAGTGATTCATACAGACAAAACTAACTGGCTTATTGCTTTTAATTTTTTTGGTTCCATTAAAATATTGGATATCTTTTTCGAACCTCGGATTTTTTCTTTGTAGGAAATTACTATATACTATTACTATAAGGTATTATTTCTTTTTATTCATAAACATTTAGATAGCACCCTTAAATGCTGTAAATATAGCAGTATCTGTAGATTTTAAGACAAAGTCTCTTTTTCTAAGAGTGTTGCTTGTCTTAAGCCGCGTCCATATTTGCAACAATTCGGCAAACATCCGTCTAAACTAACCGACCTGTTTTGACGCCAAAAAACCGACAAGCTCTGAATCACCAGCGAATCATTCGCCAAGCCCTTGAAACGACGTGAATTCCGTCTACGTCCATGTTACGTGAAGCGGCACGGCGAATTGTTGCAAATCTAGACGCGTATTTACATACCGATAAATATTCAGATTATTTTTTCTTAGTTAGGTTTGAAATATCAGTAGTTGTTAGGATTGTTTGTAGGTAAGAAAATTATAATTTGGACATAAATCCAATAAATAAGTAATACATGCTGAAGAAAACAACTAAAAATAATTTTAGTTTGAAAGTAAGTAAGCGTGATTAATATGAATTCAACTGAAGAAGTGATCATCCTTGCTTTTAAAAATTGTGGAAAAGGGATCAGATTTCCAGAATTCAACCAAATTTTCACAAATGAATGATTTTAGGCAAATCAAGTACAAGCAATGTTGTTTGCAAACGTCTTCAGGAATATTTTAGGAACTGTTAGTAATAGCAGAAAATTTTTAAAACCATCTGCATGTGTTAGAAGCCTTTAATATTAGACTAAGCTCAAGAAAGGTCACTTTAGAAGATGCAGTGAACCTTGGATTGGTGTTTGGTCAGCAGACATGGAACTAAAAGAATGTTTGTCACTTGCTATTTAACAAATAGTAAAATTATTTTAATAAGTTCATATCTAAAAAAGAAAAAGCGTATATTTATTATTTATCGTTATATTTTCCTCTACGCTTGTAAAATATTTTTTTGTCTAGTGTAATCACCATAAGAACTTAAAATATAAAAGTTATTATGGTATATTTTGTAGATTTGCAGTATTTTTATTTTTGCCTATATTGTTGTACTGTAATTAGTACTAATGGTTTTAAAATTCTAAAATTTATATTTTGTACTTGTAAAAATAAGTATTCTTGACAAGCAGTCTAAATCACAATAAAGAAATAAAAGAGAGGAAAACCTTTGTGTGATGATCTGCATTGCCAGATCGGACAGTGTTGCGACGGATGCTTTCTTGCAGTGCAAGGAAATAACAAGTGTATGTTTATATTTTGTATTTAATCGTTAAATAAAATAAAATACCATGTGGTTTGAATTTTACTTGTTATTGCGTCCGAATGAAAATACTGTCTTATATTTAAATAATTGTTGCAAGGTGACATACATCTTTTACACACCTCTTCCATGTTCCAGAAGCTGCGTCCAAGAAACGTACCACATTGTTCCTCATCGGAACCATCCTGACAATCTCTAAGCTGGTCACATCTAAGTCTAGCATCAATGCAGCCTCCGCTGCGACATTGAAATTCATTTGGTCGACAAAAACCGCAATTTTCCTCATCGGTTCCGTCTCTACAATCAGCTACTCTATCGCAGCGTCTGCCGAAAACACAGGTACCATCCCGACACCGAACTTGTTCAGGACTACATATTTCTGGCCGGGTTGTGGGAGGGTATGGTTGTGGATATGGTGTTGTGGTTGGAGAGTCTAGGAAAACGTTTTAAACTTTCACAAAAAGTACTTATATGTACTTATATGAGCGAATAACAAAAACTTGTTGTTTTGGATATCAGCTTTTTAGATATTTACGAAACGATATTTTAGTTGTTCCTAATTTGGCTGTTAAAAATTAAAAGGATTGCTAATAGAAAATGATCCCCATATATTTTCAATAGACCTGCGCAAAATTTTTTTACCCCACACTGGGAGAATTGCTGTACACCTTTGCACATGCGCAGTTGTTATAAAGGTTAGCATTTTTTATTTAAAACCCAATATAGTGTTGGCAACATTGACAAAATTAGCAGTATTTTTAATAAATATAGTGGTTGCAACACTGAAAACGTTTACCTATGCGGTGACAGGGTCACACTTATCCTAATTTATTTTATAATTTGGGATTTCCCGATCGTAAAATCCAGGTAAAATTGACGCCGACGGCCGCCAATATCAATCTCCCGTCTACGGTCGACCATTATCAGGTATAAGTATTTGGTATTTGGTGTTTTATTTGTGAGTTGTGAGTAATTCTTGGTGTTTTTTAACTTTTGTTTAATTTAAGTTTTGCCTAACCAAAACTAAACAATAAGTAAGTAGCAAATTTTCTGTTTTAAATAATACTCTTTATTGCCATGCAGTCAATTTTAGAGATTAATAAATCCATTATTTTTTAAATAGTCATGGTTTGGGTTAATTTTTTTTAAACGGGAAAAATTGTATTTAAGGATTATAGAAAAATATACATGGCGTTCCATTTAAAATAACAAACTTGCCCTATATACGAAAATTAGCCGTTTTCGTAAGAAATAAATGTCACAACCAAATGGCAAGGTTATAAAAAGAAACATTAAAAAAATCTAAGGCTTTCTGAGAACACCGCATTTTGATAATTTTATTTGTTCTAAAATTATTCGCGGTCAAAATGGGTTAAAATATAGTCAGACACCCTGTATTAGCATTTGACTGATGCATTTATAATCACACAAAATAAAATATGGCAGTTTAATCAAAATAATTTGACATATTTTCAAGTTATAACACGTAGCCATAAGCAATTTCGTCGGCAATATCACGATGTGGCGTATCTCAAAAAGTAGGAAAATTGACTGGAGCTGATGTAATTGCTTAAAAAAGTTGCTTCTTAATATGACAAATTGGCATATGTTAGATTTTGATATCTTTAAAAGTTATTGAAATATAATACTAAGCCTATTTCATTTTACTAAAAAAAGAGTAGTACAAAAAATACCTAAAAAGCACCCTTGTGAAATTTAAACAAAAAAGATACGCCGCTTCGTGATATTGAAGAAGATTTATACCATATAATATCTTGTAGATTGCTTATTGCTCGTATGTTAAAAAAGGAACATAGGTATCTTTCTGTGGAATGTTTTGAATAAAATTAAATAGTCCAAGCGATTCCATTGCGCTTTAAGCCTAGTTTAAGATTATTACATTATCAAGTTTATTTCAAGTTGGCATTTGTAGGCAAATTAAATCAATAATTACTTACTGGGTACATTACCAATTTTAATATTTGTGATTCGCTTTTTTGTGGTTTCAATTACAAATATGAGGTCAGTTTGGCCCTAACCCCAAAAATAAACAATTTCAATGGCATTACACGCCAAACTTAACTGAACGACAACTGCTACGCCAACGGGAACGAAATATCAGTTTATGAATTGAGATTTATTCCTGCAAACAAGTTACACCAAATCTAATTGCTTTTATAATAAAATACCAACTATTCAGTTTTGTTGTGTCAAGGTAGTGTTAAGAAGGAAGATAATAATACATAAAATAGCGTGCAGGTTTGAGGTTAAGTAAAAGTGGGTACTCATGAATCAAAAAGAAGGTGTTTTAGCAATAAAATGGAATTTAAATTGAGATCAGTGCTTCTAAGCACTCTCGTTTGCTAAATCTTTAATAAAATCGGCGATACGACCGAAAAATAAAAAATATACAACAAAAAAATAGTCCCCAATATAAAACCGGTTTACTTTTTAGGGACTGCTATGAAAGACGAATACAGACTTAAAATAAAATATTTAAATATGTATACCCCAAAATTACTTGGTATATTTTCTTTATAAATGAATCATATACAAAATGTTAAACCCGGTCCTATTGTTTGTTTTCGGCTAGTCAGTAAATGTTTATTGCGCATGCCCACAAGTGTACTGCGCAGTGCCCACTGTAGGGGTTATTGTGATTTTCGCTGCATTCATCCATATTTATTTTTCAGATCCAAATTAGATGCTCCAACACGTTTAAGAGGTTGCTGCTAAAGCGGAAATTCAAGAAAAATATTACAGTGTGTCACTCTTACACAAATATGTTATTTTAGGCTTCTTTCTGTAAATATTCTTGGCCAAATTAAATAAACCTACTCATTTTTACCAGCTGATTTACCAAATTCAATTTGGTTAATCATATTGATTCTAATAAAATTTTATAAACAAAAAAAATGAAAATAAAAATATTTTAAACATTTCTAGCGCATTTCTGAGGCCACCTCGTAGAAACCACATTTTTATTTAATCATTGGTAACACCGATAATGGTCATATTTTTTTAGTTTCTACTGTAAAGATGAGACCACAATGTGGAATGTAGGCAGCTCATATTAAGATTATGGCTACATTCCTGATAAAAGTCGACAGATTCGTTAAAAAGAATTTTTATGAAACAGAAAATTCAGATAATTATTTATGGGAATTTATGTGACAATAAAATGGCAGTTTAAATAAATGTAATGGCGCTTGCTTTACAATAATTAAGGTTTCACTTGAAGCTTTTTATGATTTATTCTTGTAAAAAATAAAACATAAAACAGGCAAAATAAGTGTTATAAAAAAAATATTAGCCAATTTTAACAAAAAAACAATGAGCACCTTAGAGGTAAATGACGATTAGACTTTAACATTGGGAAATTTGGTACATAAAACAATACGTGAATTGTCAAGGTTTAAAAAAGTAGAAATCAAACAATTTTCTAGGTTACTCTTATAATAATAAAACAAAAACATTAAACAAGCGAGTTACCTAGAAATGTAAAACAAATACTAAAAAATTTAATATTTAAAGGAGAACAAAATTTTAAGACGGGGAGTAGAATCCTGACTTCGAAGAAATACTGGGTGTTCCCATTGTCCAAAGAGTTTAAGGGAAGAAAGGGGGATGTTGACAATATTTTACTGGTAAAATTGTAATTTTATTTAGTACAAAATATAATATTTTTTATTTATTTTTAAAGTGAGTTTAAAGTGCCCAATACCCCATCCGAGTTACGCACTCCCAGGCGATACAGGGGTGTCCCATCGGGAACTGCCGCGACTGATTTCCCAAAAGAAAGTTTTGAAAAATTAAATAATTTTGGTAGCAATAAAAAGTCAGTGGGAGACATACAACCAAAATATTTTGACAGTTTTACCACTTCGGTATCCGATAATTAATATTAACTTTCCTATTTTAAATAAAACATCCTATATATTATTTGTTTTTTTGATTTTGCGTAAAATTCTAAACATAATTTATGTATAATGGTCTATTTCTTTAATATAAGTTGGGGTTGGGTTTTTTGTAGAAAAAGAACTATTGTAGTAGACTGTAATAATATTTTTAGAATTATTAATTACAAAGTGGTTAAAAATAATCGTTAAAAGATATAACGACAAAAACCTTTAAAAGTCAAATATTTTAAAAAGGAAACTATATCCCCTACCTTTCTTTACCTTATTCTATTAGCATCAAAAATAAGTATAAGTTTGTATAATGATATCTATTCCAAAATTTATAGTTTTCAGAATATTATCTATTCTAGCAATGTTTTAAGTACGGCTTAATTTGGCTTCTAGTTGGCCTTGACAACGAAATGCAGCGTTTTAGTCAACTGCATTGTACCTACCCGTATTTAAATTGTTAGAATAGATAAATATTATATCGTTATTATTTCGAAAACTATAAAGTTTTGGAATAAACATCCTTTTACAAACTTACCCTTATTTTAAATGCTTATTAGGATAAGGTAATAAAAGATAGAGGTTTACATACGGAAAAATTGAGTATTAAAGTTTTTATCTCTATAATTTTTAACGATTAATTTTGACCACATTTATTAACTGTAAAAATATCAATACAGTCTACTAAAGTAGTTTTCTCTTAAGTCAAAAAAGCTTGGACTTAGGCATGGATCATTATACATAAATTATGTTAAGAATTTTACGCAGAGTCTAAAAAAAATAAATAAAATATTGGTGCCCTAAATTAAAATAAGGAAGTTGGTATAAATTTTCGTTATAACCGAAAGCGATAGAGCTGTAAAAATATTTTAGTTGTTTGTCTTTCACTGATTTTATAATGTTACCAAATTATTAAAATTTTTCAAAGCGTACTTTTCAATAAATCAATCGCAGTAGTTTACGGTGGGACACCCTGTACACTGTGTCTACGTAAGTAAACGTCATATGGAAAAGTTTTTTAATATTTAACTTACAAAAAATATATTTTTTATAAAAGTTTTGCATGGTCCAAAAGCAAAAGAGCACCCACCAAATATCAAATTTTGTAAGTCATCTACGAGGTTTGGCCAAAACTGTAATTTTTGGTCATAAGTGTATTTTTGCTAATATCGAAAATTTTCATAAAGGAAAGATCTTAAGAAATTATTAATTACCTAATACTAATTTGAAACTACTTTTAAATATGCAATTTTGCGTTCTACAAAAATACAAACTATTTTATTTTCGATAATGGAAAATAATATTTAGGTTTGTACATATTATAAGTGCAATACATTTCATAATTATAAATTTTATGGAAGAAAACTTTTAAAATGTACTATTATAAAAACAAGAACAATGTGCAATACATTAATGGACAAACTTAAATTTACTCGATTACCTATAGCAGAATTTTTTTTTGCAAGTAAACAATTTTGCATATTTAGAAGTAATTTTTATTTCTAACCATCTGTTCTTCATGACAATTTTTAATATAAGCAAAAATGCGGCTACTCTACTCTTAAGAAAAATTACGTTTTTGGCCAAACCTCGTAGGTTACTGACACAATTTGTTATTTGATGGTTGCAGTTTAAGTTTTGGACCATGCAGAACTTTTATAAGGAATAACTTCTTTTCGTAATATTAAAAATAAAAAAGTTTTTCTTATTACGCCATCTTACGTAAACACGGTGTATACGGAGAATTTTAAATAAAAGGAACAACATTTAATTTCGATATTTATACACTTATTAAAAAATCCTGAAGCACATTAACTTTTATGTTTAGGGCAAACATTTGTGTTATTATTTGCTATTTTTCCAACCAAAAAGGTTAAATTGTAAAGGGGATCAGGTGACACCTCATCTAAAACGATTTTTAACGCTTTCTTTAATAAATTTTAGTTTTTTTATAGGTTTAGAAATTTTTGAGAAAATTTACTCTACAAATACCGGGTGTGCCTGGCCGGTGACTCACCCCTATAAGTTTTTTTATTTTGGTATATCACATGCATTGTTTCACAAAATTAGTCGTTATTTATAACTTTTGGTTTACCTAGAGTCGCTCCTTAACTTTCATGATTTTCAATAAGAAAATCGTATTTTTATCACTTATTTAAATACAATGTGTCCGACTATATTTTGACCGCAAAAACTTTAGAACAAATAAAGTTATCAATATGCTGTTATCGCAGAAAGCTTTAGATTTTTTAAAGGTTTTTGTTTATATTACCTCCATCTACTTGTAAGTTATTTTGTTAATGCAAAAACAAAATGGTCGATTTTCCGATATACTTTTCTACAATTGAAGATGTTCTGTATTGGTTTCGATGGATTCATTTAATTGATGGTATTTATTTGGGTACACGCCAAAGCTAATTTTTTTATAAATAAAAAAAAAGAAAAACTCCTAAAAGAACAAAAACAAAATTAAATAAGTCACTAAAAAAGTTAAAATTGACGTTTCTGGTGGCAAGTGTGCCACCGTTGTCATGATAAAATTAAATATTAATTAAAATTTTAGACCCAAATATTAATAGTTAACTTTTTAATTTTTTTTTATTTGTTTAATTTTATCTTAACAACGTTAGCAAACTTGCCACCAAATCATCGATTTTTGGTTTGTTAGTTACTTATTTTAAATTTTTGGATTTTAGGAAGGTTTTTCTATATTTTGTTTTAGGAAAAACGATCTAATTTGAAACTTGTGTACCCTAATAAATACCATTAAATATTTTTATCCACACTATTAAAATTCAAGCTTTCTCCTTTAAAGAAAAAAATTAACATAGGCTAAGGTTATTTCAAAAGAAAAGGATTTATTGATTTTTAAAAGAATTTCTGCATGGCAATTAACAGTACTATTTGACAATTAAAATGTGCTACATATAAGGCAGTGGCGTAGCTACTAATGGGCTAGATGGGGCAGCAAAGCTTTAGGTTATCCACAATACTAGCAAAAGTTTTGAAAGTCAGCTTTACTGCAACTATTATTTCGTGAATAACGTATAACTTTAATACCATATTTTGTTTCTGTAACCTTGTAGGTATATAGAAAATTTTTATTGTCAAATAATACTCTAATTGCCATGCAGTGAATTTGTTTAGAGTTCAATAAATCCATTATTTTCAAAAACACCATAACTCATGTTACATTTTTTAAAAGAAGCTGAATTAAATTGAAAATTTAATTATTTTTTTGTATGAATATCATATGTATTCATAATAATGTTTATTATTAAGTATAAACTTAAAATTTTATTTGTAATTACGGCATTTTTAAATACTTTTTTGACTCGATGTTAACTTATCTTTCTTATAATAATTTAAATTTTATTTTTACTAAGTAAGTCTTTATTTCAAAACAATCTTATTTAAAATTATACAATTTTGAATATAGAGAAATATATGTATATATTTTTTATCTTTGTGAAATCCTATAAAGGCCTATGCCTAAATACCCAGAGTACCATGGGTGTCAGGGTTACTAGATGTTTAGCGAATCTTTCCCTTGTTCAGTCAGCGTTTTCCCAAGTACTAAAAAATGCAATTTTTTTATTTCACAGCACTTTTTGGACAACGCGGTAGTGGACGTTATTTAAAAAAATGTAATTAAATGCCTATGTATAATAAGAGAAATATGCATGAATAATAAACATCTAATTTAGTTGTCCAAGAACCAGCGAATAAACGTTAAAAACCATTTTATAAAACGATACCTTAAAATTATTTAAAAATTGTAAGGAATAACTTAATTTTAATAATTTTCTTTATGTATTAACTAGAAAAAATTAATCCCTTTAATGGAGAGAGCAACAGTTAATAAAATACCAGCTTACTTAAGACCTCATAATTAATTATCACTTTAAAATATTTAACCGATCGATGGTCTTGCAGTTTTTATTAATAATAAACTGGGTAGTGTATTATTTATGAACTTGCAATGTTTATATGGAACGGCCGGATTTTGTTTAAAGTTAGTTGTTGTTTTACCTTTTTATAGTTTATCCTAAATGTGTTGTATAACATTTCCAGGTTCGTGTTAGAATATTGTTTAAAAATATTACACTTTTTAAATTTTTATTTTAATAGTGCATTTTTTTCAAATAACTAAAAGGTGAGCTACTAAAAGTGTTAGTTTTAGTTAGTTCTGGCAGATTATTATTTTTGAACACTGGTGTACAAATAAAATTAATTTTAGCTAAATACAGAGTATTTGCTAAATAATACTACACAGAAAAACCATCGATTCGTTATGCCAAAATATTAGGATTTAACCAAACATCCCTACATCGAAAAGTTAAAGGAAGGTGTCAAGGAAAAAAATGTTTTAAATAATATAAATAATTTTTAATATATTTTAATTATTTAAATAAAACTAACTATCTACTGGTTTTTGGCATGAGCTATTTAGAGCTGATATTAATTTTTATGTTTAAACTAGCGGAGGGTAAATACACTATTTAAATTTTCCATCCCAACTTTTTTGTGCTACTCTGTAAGTAAACCAGTAAATTTCTCCATGCTTTCTCCACAAAAAAGGTATATCTTTTAAAAATGGCTCGCCGCAACTGTTTTAAGATATTTGCATTTAAGTGGTATGGTTCAACCAAAAAATGCCCCAAAAACAGCGTATTAGCCATAACTAAATACAAGTGCCTCATAATAAACCAATGATTTATTGTTTTTGTATATTTTCATATACCTTTTGGTTGCACTAAACCAATAAAATGTAAATAAATATCTTGAAAACGGTTGCTCGGAGCCATTCTTAAGGGACCTTTCTAATGAGTCATTTGTAAACATTACTTAAAACAAATCTTTATAGAATATTGTTTTCATAGAAATTACGACAACTTACTAACGCGCATTAAAAACGTCCATTCTTTATGCACGAGCGACCACTATGCTCGGTATAAGCGTGAGCGGACCTCTGGCGCACTATCTGCTGAGTTTTGGAGCTGTCATCTATGCGTGTTTAAAATATTTTTGGTGTGTATATATTTTAAATAGACTTTTTCGCACTACATGCCTTATTTGAGCATAGGCCTTAAAAAGCCCACATTTCAAACGGTTTTAATTTTGTAAGAGCTAGGCTGGTTTTTAAAACAATTCTCACCCTATGTATACATTGTTTAAGGTAATAAGAAAGAATATCATAAAAGTTTAAGCCCTTAATATTAATATTAAGAGGTCTATCTTCTTTACTGACAATAACTATTTTTTTCGCACTTGCAAATTGTTAATTTACAAATTTTTACCAATACACATTTTTAAAGAAAATTAAATTCCATAAAAAACTTTTTTGTTAAATGTCGCCAAATCAACCATTTCCACGTAATCGGATTTTGAACATTGAACTATTTTTTTCAATTTTGTTTTTAAGTCTGATTTTTGTAACAACTACAAATAAATAGTTATATTTAAATAAATCCAATATATATTTCAAAGAAAATTGGATGCACTACAGAACAGGTCTTTTAATATTTTTCATAAATAAGAAGGTGATTTGCAAACCGCAGTTTTTGACAAAATCAACAAAACCGAGTTATGTATGAAATTTTAAATAGTATTCCATTGCCCAATCAAAGATTTTTTTAAGTAACTGTATTAATTCTATCCCAACTTCTTAAAAATGTTTAATATTTTATTTAAGTGCACAATAAAAAACTGTTTTTCCTAAAATAATCTGCAAAAACTGCGGTTTGCAGATCACCTCCTCAAATTTACTTTTTTAAAAGTAATTGGATGTTAAAATTACTTTTGGATTTAACTTTTACCTCTAATAACTTCTAAAGAAGCGAATTTATTAAAAATGTTAAAGATAACTTTTTTAACGCCTTCAATTTTCTTCATCCAAGTATGACTTGGATTTTTTAAATAATAATATTAGTAGTGACAAAAATCCAAACTCAAAAAAAAATTGAAAAAAATTTCATTGATTAAAGCCCAATTACATGGACTAGGCTTGTTTGACGACAATTTACGAAGAGAGCTCTGTGTTAGTAAAATTTAATAGATCAACAATTTGCAAGTTCTGCATAAAAAAGATTGTTGTTAAAAAATGTTAGTCGTAAAAACATACCTTTTTATAATACCTAATATTAAATGCTAAAACCTTTACGATATTATTTTTTGTCACTTTGAACAGTATTTTTTAAAATGTAGATTTTTTGGTCAAGTCTAATTATGCATACTTCTCGTTCTTTAATAATTGGGAATTTCTTAATTTGATCTTTTGTTTTTAGAATTATTGTGACATTAAATGTGAATCCAACTCTGTGTTTAAACAAAAACCTATTGTCTGCATATTTATAGCAAGCACTTCGAAGAAGTCTTCAAAAAAGGAAAGAACTGTTGTCGAAACAAAACCGTCAAGTTGTTTTATTCATCATCGCCATTTATAAACTGCATGTACAATACCTTATGCAATATTCTGTACCTTGGTTCCATTTTAAGTTGTGTAGACATTCATATTCCAGTGGTAGGTAGAATGATCTTAAAAGATTTTAAGATTATACTTTTACTCATTAAAGGAATAACAACCAAGTGCAGCTACTTTGCTGGACATATAAAGAAATCAGGTACTTCAGGTAAATATATAAAAAATATGAGGTATTTTGTTGCAAATAGAAAAGCCTTGAAAATCCGATTAGAAGTGACCTTCACTGTCTCTGTTTAATGGATAAACATAAAAAGAAATCAGGTACCTACTAAATGAAGATAGATACTTTGTTGCAAATAAAAAAGCTAAGAAAATCCGACTAGAAACAACCTTTACTTATCTATTTATCTAATAAAAAATAGGCTAAACATAGACAAAAATCAAGTACTAATAATTGCGAATGCAATAAGTTTTATATAGGTAAAACTTGTAGACTTTTATTTTGTTTCAGGCGACCGGCAAGTTCATAGGGGTCAATAGGGCTGAACAGGGTCAGCTCGTATACCCCGGGACCAGGACCGAAGCGGTTCCATTCTTTCCAGGCGTGTACCCAACAAAAGACCATCCAATAAATGAATCCGCCTAACCAATATGGATCATATCTTCAATTCAGGTATGGGCCTAATATTTACTCTATTTTTAGAGATTTAGAAAATAAATATAAAAAATTATGTCATTCTGAGAATAGCTTAACATTTTTACAAGCGTAAAAACAACAATATTATTCCAAAAGGTTTAAGACTAAAAGCACCATACACTAATAACATAGTAAACAATATGTTAGAAAGAGCTAGTTTAGCTTTATTACGTGAAAAACTACAATTTCATAGATATAATAAAATTAATATATTAAAAGAAATTGAAAATTTAAAATCTATCCAACAAAACCAAATTCATATTTTCGATTTTAATTATATATGCAATTTTGTTTATAACAGTTATTTAATAAATTTTGATATTCAAAAAAACACACATAAAAATAAATTTAATATTTTAATACAAGAAAAATAAAACTCAGAAGTATCTTAGGTAAGAAATAATGACATGATTAATAAAACTGTAATTAACTTAACTGAAAGATAACTAACAAATGCTGAAAAACTTGTTCTTTCTAAAGGTTTAAATTTTGCAATTACACCAAAAACAGTTTCCAAGATTGGCATTATTCTTGCATAGAAGAAACACGACAATAGAACACCAAGACGGATTTAGAATTAGAACAAAAATCGCGTTAGAAAAACCTTTTAAAATTAAACAAAATTTAACACAAATTGAACAAAAAGCATTACAATCATTAAAAAAAAAAACAATACCATAAAAATTCTTCCTGTAGATAAAGGAAATGCAACAGTTATAATAGATTGTAATACATATGATGATAAAATAATGTCTCTTTTAAATGATGGTAATTACACAAAAATTAACAATGACCCTACTGAATGTATTGAACGACAAATTTATAATATGTTAAAAAACATAAAAACTATTTTACAGATATTGAAAGAGTTAAACTGACACCACACAACAGTAAGAAACCACACTTTTACGGAGTACCAAAATACCTTTACGTCCTATAGTAAGTTGTATTAACTCACCTACACATCCACTAGCAAAATTTCTACTTAACATTTTAGATCCTTTAGTAAACAATACTGATACATACATTAAAAATTCTAAAAATTTTTTTAGAGAAATTAAGTAACATTGATATCGATTCCAATAATACACTGGTAAGTTTTTGATGTTGTTAGTTTATTCACAAAAGTCCCAGTGGATAAAACATTAAATATTGTTAGAAATAAATTAGAAAATGATGTCCATCTTGGCGAAAGAACCAAACTAAAACATAAACACAATTCTTGAGCTACTAACTTTTTGTGTCAAAACAACATATTTTCAATACAACACTGATTTTTATAAACAAACTTCTGGCATGGCTATGGGTTCACCTTTATTAAGTTATATTTTTATGGAAAATTTTAAGTCAAATTTTGTAGAGAATTATTAATGTAAACCTTTAGTTTGGTGGAGATATATAGATGACATTTTTTTCTATATACCAACATGATGAACACTGTTTAAATAATTTTTGTTACATACATTAATACACAAGAACCAACTATTAGGTTTACTTTAGAAAAAGAAATCAACTCACAACTACCTTTTCTTGACATTTTAATAAAAAAGATTTAAATAATTTCGAAACAAAATTTACAGAAAACCTACACACACAAAGGAAACTTGTTCTAAAAAAGGCAAAATCAAAGAAAGTGCGTATTTATTATTAAAATAAGATTACTTATCTGTTTACCGGATAAAAATTAGGCTAAATATAAAAACAAATTAGGAACTTAATGAAATATAAAAAAAATATCAGATTTTTCGTTGCAAATAGAAATGCCTGGAACTCCAATTAAAAGCGACGTTAACTTACCTGTTTAGCAAATAGAAATTAGGCTAAATCAAAGACAATTGTAGTTTCACTATAGACTCCCAGAACAATACTAAATTTTTGGTCATTCTTTAGACGCTGGCTTGGCTGAGTTTATGAAGCGGCAAATTATATGCACTTTTTACGTGTGTACTCGATGGATACCCGCTTCATAAATTTCACGAAGCGAGCGTCCGAGCTGATGACCAAAAATTTAGCATTGTTCCGGGTGTCTATAGTGAACCTACAATTGTCTTTAACTAAACCTAAATATAAATCAAGTACTTAATGAAATATATAAAAATATGAAATATTTTGTTGCAAATAAAAAAAGCCTAGAACTTCGATTATCCTTCACTTAACTGTTTACCGGATAAAAATTAGGCTAAACATAAAAATGAATTAAGCAATCAATAAAATATATAAAAAAACATGAGGTATTTTGTTGCAAATAGAAAAGCCTAGAAATCCGATTAGAAGCGACCGTGACTTACCTGCTTACCGGATAAAAACTGTTGTTCAATAAAATATAATAATTACACAAAAGTATCGCCCTAACAAATTATTATTTGTTTTTTTCCAGAATAAAGATTTTTAATAAATATTTTAAGAAAATTAAACTTTTATTTTTTTCAATATTTCCAAAATATTTATTAAATATCTTTATTCAAAAAAACTATTTTGTTTAAATTTATATTTCCAAAAATAAAATAAACTATAAAAATGGTATCGTCATTAGATTGCCAAAAAACTTTTCTGTCACCGTGTATAATTTTAATTTTTATATTTTTGTTATTTAATATGTAACATATAAACTAAACTAAACCAAGAGAAAAAAATGGCATTTAAAATAATTAGCTAGCTCAAAAACGTATGGTCTACACACTCGAAACCAAATATTAATCTAAAACTTGTATTTTTGATGACACTAAAAATTATAATAAACGTAAGTGAAAGTCAGCAGTACTTAATTTTTTAGTATTTTAGGTGGTTAGTCGCTTTTTGCAGATCTGAGAAACGAACAGAAGTAAGAAAGCCTGAAGTCTTTAAATATTTAAAACTATTTTTACTAAAGCTTTAACCAAATTTAGACAAAGTTCTAGAAATTCGTAATTCTAGATGCCCATGTAGGCTAATAATACAAAGCAGCCAAACTACTTATACGAAAAAAGATTTTATAAGTGGAATATGGATGGATACAAGATGAAAAAAAAAGGAGTTGGGTATACGGAGCCAAATATAGGTTTGCAGTCCCCAAGAAAATCTAGAACCATTTTTAAGCTAAAACCTATCTATTGTTTCAATATACAGTGTGTCTTAGGATAGGTGTTACAAAAGGACAAATGGACCAAAAGATTTCAAATTTTTTAACGAAATTTTGAGAACACTGGTTAGTTGGTCCAAAACTGATAAATACAATATTTTACTCCAATTGGTAGTATACTTATAACAAAAATTAAAAATGCCCAGGAACTAACTACTTTTATTTTTAAAATAGTACCAAATTAAATTAGTAAATGTTGTAAAAATTAAATTTTGTGGCAAAATTTGAAGTTTAAGTATTACATTAAAAAAATTTAATTGTCAATTTTTTACATTACGCAATACAACTTAAATAAAGGACTAGAGGGAGCAAAATTAAAAATTTTAAATACATTTTTAAAAATCGACGCCTTAAGCCAGGTATTTTAAAAACTGTTAATGCAGAACGTAAAAAATTGACATTTTTTTTTGGTACTTTAATTGTTTAATCTTAAATTTTGACATAAAATTTAGTTCTCTACAACATTTTTTACAAATAAAGGGACTTTACACTTGGTCATTTTTCATATTTTTAGTTATAACTCGCCCTGTATAATACAAATCGGAGTAAAATTTGGTATCTATCAGCTTTGAACCAGTTTCTGCAAAAGGACGATTACAAATTCACAAATTTTTGGTCTATTTGTCCTCTTATAACAACTATCCTGGGACACACTGTATATAGTATCGAATGTGTCTAGAAAGTCCTACGGAAACCAAGAAGGTTTGTACTGTACATTCAACAGGATAGTAAGGCTACCTCAATCGCTTTAGGGTGTTACTGCGATCGCACTTACTGCTACTAGTGACCGATTACAAACAAATCATTTAGGTAGCTGCTACTTGCGTCTGACAATAGCACTTAACATATCACTCATTATTTTTAGCAGATCAATTTTACCCAAAGGGCAGCGCTAACCGTAACCAAAACCACAAAGTGTCACTGCAAATCTGAAAATAAAGAAATTATCTGATCACTAGACAGTATATGCGAATCAATGATCATGCATGTTAGCGTCAAATTGAAGTAAAGTATTTGAATTAGCTTGCTTACCGGACGAAAAAATATTTAACATTTTCCACTTAAAAGTGCCAGTTTTAAAGATGTTAGGTAGCAGTAGCAGCGAGAACTGATATCAAAAAAATCACTATTAAGTCCACCGCTAATTGACACTGCCTTGTTGCTATGTTTATACAGGGTGATCATTTTTAAGTTAGCACTATTGCTAACATCTTTATTATTAGAGATACGAAGTCGGTTAAATTAGTAAAGTTGTAGCATTTTTTCCGCTTATTAACGTTCTGCAAACAAAAAACAATTGAACATCAGGGTTTTGATTTATTGCAAAAATATACTTTTTTAAAATAAAACTTTCTGTAAATTATATTACCAATTCAAAGATTTATCAAAGAGCATTAAAAGAAATCCTTATATGTTATATCCAATTTTCAATAGTTTCGGAAGTATGACAATTCTCGAAAATTTGATGATAAACTGGCATTTTTAAAATTAAATATCCCGTATATTGCATAAGTATAAAATAGATATTTTGAAGAGCTTTAAATAAATACTACATTTGATATATCTATCTCTTATAGTTTTGGAAATATGGCCATTTAAATTTAAAAAATAGTAGATATTATAATGTCTATTTTATCTTCAATATCAAACTTATAGTACAGGAAATGAAGCTTAAAAATTTCTTTAGTCCTGCATAGATTTATTAAAATTTTTACCAGAAGGTAGGGTGTACCCCAAGGATCAAAACCTGTATTGAACCAAAGGGCGCCGAAACCCTGGCGGTGGTTTTCGACCCATCTCGGGAGTGAAATTTTTTTATTACATTTACCACAAAAATCAGTTTAAAAAGTGATTCCTAACTAAAAATGTTTAAAGAATTTATGGTTTCGTCCGTTACTTTGTGACCGTACATTTTAAATTAATAAAATAAAACAAAAAATATACTTTGTTCATAGTCACTCTAAAACGGCTCACGGCTAAACATTCAATTAGAGTGACTATGAACAAAGTATATTTTTGTTTTATTTTATTAATTTAAAAATGTTTATTTAGATCATTTATATCCTAAGTTACTCAATTTTATAATTAGGTACTTCAAAAGATATTTTATCAGTTTCCCTCAAAATATGCAGAATTTTCCCGCTATTTTACTTTAAATCTAATAAATTTTACATTTAAAGAGAAAGCTAATCATTAACACACCGTATCTTGGTTCGTATTGGTCGTAGAAAAATTATAATAAAACAATTTTGTTGGTCTTTTTAAAACTCAAAATTTTGCTTTTTACATTTTTTAATAATATGCATAAATATAATTTTTGAGTTCTTTGTTAAAACCCCATTTAAAGCGTTTTTTTTTTTTGTCGAAAAATTGTCAATCGCAAATAACTTAAAAAGTACTAGTTTTACGAAAAAAATTTAAAAAAAATGTTTTTGCTTAGAATCACTTTTTAATCGTTTCCTGTTTTGTTAAAATGTAACAAAAAATTTACACCCTCCAAGGGGGAGGGGTGGCAACCACCCGCAGGTTTTGGCGCCAAACAAAACAGCCAAAATGCTTTATTTCATGTACTATTGGTGCTTATAGCTTTGAGATGTAAAAATAATGAAAATTTAACATATTTTTAGATTTGGATGGCCATATTTTCAAAACATAAAAGATAGACAGACGAAATGTGGTATTTTATTAAAGCTCTTTGAAATATCTATTTAATGGTTACGCAATATCCGTGGTGGCTATTTAAAAAATGCCAGTTTACTGTCAAATTCCTTAAGATGACCATATTTCCGAAACTATTAAAAATCGGATAAAACACATAGGGACTTTTTTAAAGCCCTTTAATAGATCTTTTAAACGATAATATAATATGCAGGGTGTTTCATTAAAACAAAAGTATATTATTAAAGAAAAAAATACACAACTTTACTAGTTTAACTGACTTTGTATCTCCAATAATAAAGAAGTTGGCAATACTGCCGACTTAAAATTGATCATCCTGTATAATAAAATTTCTAAAATTTTATTTAAATATTCTAAAAACAATATTTTAAATGTTGTTGTCTAATTTAAATAAATTTTCCAAATAAATAAGCTTAAAATTAAGCTTTTGCTCAAATAATGCCTACCGATTTGAATATTTTGTTAAACTTTAACTAATTACATAGATAATGACTTCTAATAAAATTACAGCTAATTCCGGCGTTCAAAGATAAGTTAATCGTACTTAGTATTTTATTCATAAGAAAAGTGTCTTATTCTTGTTATCAGATTAATGAATGTTCTCCTTCTCATTTATTGTTTCGTTAAAATTGGAATGTCAGTCCGTGCAACAGGCACCCACTTTACGATTAGATATTCATTTTCATGGATAGATTAATGGACTGAAGAAGGAAGTAATAAGTTATAACTCGTAATATCGACAAAGGGTATATTTTAAGAAACAATTTGTTTGTAGTTTGTTTATTGCTAAACATTATATGGTTTCCGTGATTGTGGAGTCAATTAATTTCAGTTTGGAATGAAATTGGTTCAATTTATCAGTATCGAGTATTGTAAACGTCGGGTTATACTGTCAATAAATATATAAAAACAAATATATTTAAATATAATAGCCTAATATAAAAGGTTGAAAAAATTGACAGGGTGTTCCGTGGCTCTGATAACTTTAAAGGGCGATTCTTTAATAAAATAAGGAAAATGTAATAATAATGTGCCCTAAAAGTTTTTCTCTTCAAACCATGTGGTATGTCTATTTAATGAAAGTATAGGTTTCTTTTAATAACTTTTATATTAATTTAAAAATTATTTAATAAGTCATTAAACGATTTTTGTGCATCAGCGACCATTTTTTGACGTTCAAGAAAAAAAACCACTAGTGTCGTATGTAGGATTAACTGTAAATATTTTACATAAAAAATGATACGTCACTGCATTTTAAAATAATATCAATATTTTTTGAATTTCCGTTTAGTTTCGAACAAATTTAATCTCCTGACTTTTTTAATTTCTGTCTGTCTTTGCATAAATATATAAACTACTAACCCGTAACTAACCATTTCTCCGCATGGTAATTTCGCTAATACCTAATAATAAATAAAATTCGTATAAAAAAATTGTTGATATTATTTATTATATTATAAACATTTTTAAATTATTTTTATTTTTTCAACTAAAATTAAATTTACATCTCTAAAAAATATTATAAAATATAATGTTTTTTACATTTTCTTGAAATTTTGGCATACTGTCGTTTGGGAGGTACAACGTAAAGATATAAATATCGTCCCTTAAACTAGTACGAACTTTATAAAATAACTAATAATAAGTAAATATAAAAGACTTATTACAATAACTTTAAATAATTTTAAACTTTTATTGGTCATGCCCTTTTTAACTTTTATTGCTAATACCTACTAAAGGTAGCATTGCCGCTCTGCGCATCTTTCGTTGGGAAAAACAACTATTAGCGTTTTAAAGAATATGTTTACCGATTAAATAAAAATTTTAATAAACTAAAAAATAAACATAAAAATATTAAACCAAAAAAGTCAATAAAAAGCCAAAAAAAAATCAATAACAGTATAATAAGTAAATACCTTGAAAAGACATGGTATTAACATACTTGATTTTTATAACTAAGGTATAACTAGGGATGTTAAAAAACGGTTATTTTAAAATCGGTAATATTGCCGATAATATTATGTAATATTACGGCAATATTGGTAATTTATAAAAAAACAGCTTTTTAAATACAACTAGTTTTTTTATTTTAAAACCCCAAAAACCTAACAAGAAACAACAAGAACGTTTTTCTAAACAAGTCAAAGTCAAAATAGACTATAGTGGAAAATGGTAAATTGTCCTCATCATCATCCCCAACCTCGTTATCTGATTTTTCTTTCTCTTCCGTTAATTGAGTCAAGTCCATAACTTTACAACCGATTTATTCTTATTCTATTTTTTCCTCAGTAGCTCCTACTATTTTTGTTTGTTTTTTTCATTTAGTAAATTTTAATTATGAATAAAACAAGTTTTTCGACCTTTTCTATGGAAAGTCTGTTTCTTCCTTACGTATGAATAAATCCTAGTACTTAACGTACTTTCGGTTGCCGCTGTTGACGATGGTAAATGTAAAATGTCTACAGCCAATCTACTTGTTTTAACATCTTCAATTTTGTACTGTGCAAGTGCTTCCATAATCAGATTATTTGTGAAGAGTACTTTTGGATGACGCCTTGCAATTTTAAACAGTGCATATTTTGAATATCTCCTCCTTTTTTATTTTTTTTTAAACGGCTTAATTTAAAAAAGTAATAAATACTATATTTAAGAGTGAAATTGACAGATGAAAATTACAAGACGGCAGCTGGGCGTCATCTTGGAAAAAAATCCAATGGAAAGAGGGGTCTTATGTCACACCATTTTAAAGCTCCTGACTTGTACTTTATAACCCTAGAACAGGGGTAGCCAACCGGTCGATCGCGATCGATCTGGTCGATCGCGACTATTAGTCAAGTCGCTCGTAGCAAGGTCAAAAATATAAATACCTGAACCAGGGCCATGCCTACCAGGTGGTGCAAGGCACCAGGGCGCAACGCATGTGAAAATGAAAGGCGGAAAGTCGGAGAAAGGGCAGAAAGTGCGGGTGGTTGTTACAAATGATTGTGATTTTGAAAAATGAGGTGGGTGACTTGTTTTTTTGCTCTTCAAAAGTACTTTTTTATGAGGAAAAAAAGATAATGGGAGTTGGGCGCTCTGTAAAGAAAGTACACAATTTTTCGCTTTTAGGGTAGTTTCATTTCTTAAGTTGAGTTTTTTTAATGTTTATGATATTCTTATTTGTGTTTGTGCTTTTGGTCTTGATGATGATATAGCCTATCTAAGTACTTGATACCATTGTTATTTCAAAAGAACTTTTAAATTCGCTTTATCAAAACGTTAACTTATCATCAACTAACTGTTTTATATGTTGCAAAATACCCTACGCCCTACTCCAGTACCAATCTATGAAACTACATATACATTAAAATTATAATATAATTGGCCATTTTTATTTGAAAACCTATATTTATCAAAATAATCCAATAATCCATTACTACGCTTAAATATTTTTGCACCTAGTAAACCGCACGTACAGATAGGTATTAATATCGGCTTAACAATATAATTCAACATTTTTTCTTGTTACACAAGTTATAACACGAGTTAAAATAAATCCCTTTGGTATAAACTAGTCTGAAATTGAACATTATGTAACTAGCAATACCGGGTGTCCCCAGCAGGTTACTTACCTGGCGTTTTACAGAAACTATTTCACATTTCAAGACGTTCTTGTAGCGACTTTTCCAAGAAATATTTTTTTTTTTAAATATTATCAGTATTCCGGGTGTCTCTTGCTTACTCCAAAGTTTATTTAACCTTCACCTTTTAATTATAAATAGGGCACCTAGGATATTTTAAATTATTTAATGGAATTTCCATGCCTAGTACAATAACATTCCATTTTAATCCCAGGGCCAGTAATGAAATGAAATTAATGATAAGAACACTTTTAGAACCTTTTCCGAGTCTACCATCAATATTTATACCGCCATATCTGGTAGCGGCGCTTTAACCCAGCCTGTCAATGTCAAATGTTTCGGGTGTCGGATTGGCCAAACACGTCACTTTTTTATTGGACAAGTTAACCACAATGTTAACCATTTAACTTTTAAACATTGTGCCAAAAATTCTAAGTGTTACAGTCCCGAAATCATAAGGCCCTTAGACATTTTTTGAGTGTCGGATTGGACGAGTTTCGTAACTGTAACCCTTACGATTTTGGCACAATGTTAAAAAATTGCATGTAAAACGTTGTCGTAACCCTATCCGACATAAAAAGTGACGCGTTTGCCCAATCCGATATCTAAAACATTTGACATTGACAGGCTGAGTTAAAGCGCCACTTCCACATAGGGCGGTATGAATATTCGTGAAAAACTCATTAAAAGGAACTTCCTAAAAGGTTTTAAAAGTGATCTTATCATGAGTCAATTTTCTTACTGGCCTAAGGACTACTTGCTTTTTGACATCTAATCTCCAAATACTTTTGAAAGCTATTAAACAATAAATTTTGGACCAAGTAATTACGAAAAAAGTAAGAGGTAAAAGTCTGTTCTTTATAACCTCTAAAACTCTCTTAAGTATCCCTCACAGAATCAATGTTATGTAAGCACTATTATTGACGCAATATATTTTAATATTATAATATTGTTTCAGTGTACTTCCTAGACGTTCGATATATTGGGTGTAAAGGTGGCATTACACGTTTAATATTATTATCATATATTGCCACAATAATATTAACCATCTGAGGATGCCCTAAAGTTTGCAACATAATATTTATGGCCACAAACACATTTTTAATGAAAACAAGGAGACTATAAAAGAGTATCTTTTGCAACAATTAATATTTTTATTAAAAGTATTCCACAAAAACCATATTAGGCAATTTTGTTTTCTTTTTTTAAATTTTTGATGACTAATTAAACCAGAAAAAATAAAAATAATATAATAACTTACAATAAACCGTGTTTTTCCACATCCAAATTTTATAATAAAACGGCCGGCTTCAAGCTTATTAATTGTGGTAGGGAGAAATGTAATATAGGGACTGTTTAAAAAGCTCAAGATCACTTATCCGTATCCGCATAGTAGTGCGCCTGCCGCAGCAACGATACGTTGGTTTCGATGCGTTACGTGAAACTTATCCGGCACATCTATCCTATCGTGATCGGTAACGTATCCGGACCTGGGTGAAAAAATTAAAAGAGGAATAAATACATACCCTAAAAATGATAAAATATCTTAAAATGTTGGTCAAGACACAATACCATTTTGATTAGTTTTGTTAGTTGCACAAAGTGGATACGTTAGGTATGCATTAGGGCGTGCTTTTATTCTTTTCAATCGGTTATATACTATCATTCGTTTTGTATACGGATATGTATAAAGTGTGCAAATTGTAGGGTTGCTTTTTATTTCTAATATGGATTGCTGTAATATACTTTTAATTAAAATATTGTATGGTATAAAATTGTTAGTACGAAACACTTATATTAGCTATTATAGTAAGCCGCTCTTAATTCATTTCAACACATTGACTTTAACATTATAAATACAATAAAGCAAAGTTTAAACGAGTTTGTCATCTCTATTTTTGTATAAGTAACTTTTGTCTGAAAGTTACCGTTTACTGCATTGCATGTAAAAAAGCTAGCAAATGGGGTGTCATAAATAATACTTTAATTTTTTTATCATACAAAAATAAATATATATATATATATATATATATATATATATATATATATATATATATATATATATATATATATATATACATATATATATATATATACATATATATAAATATATATATATATATATATATATATATATATATATATATATATATATATACTATATATATATATATATATATTTTAATGAGACTTTGTAAAAAATACTGCATTTGATATATCTATCTATATCGGTTTTAGAAATGTCATCCAAATCTAAAAAAATAAGTGGCTGAATATTAATTAGATATATTACAATGCAGTAATTATTATTGTCTATTATTTTTTACTGTATTTTCGACAAAACTATTAAATATAGGCATAATAAACATTGTATTTTTGTAACGCTTTTTAAATTATTTTTTTAAAGAAAATTTAATATACAGGGCGTTAAAAAAATTTCCCTTTTGTCCGTACCATACAGTAGTGTGTCCCACTTTTTTATAAATACACTCTGATATCTCAAATATAAATATTGCAAATTTCTTTAAATTTTGGTAGTAATTATATGTAGAAAAAGTATTTTGTATGATTGATAACCCAAATATCAGGGTATATTTATGAAAAGCGGGACACTACAGAAAAGGACCCAAAAAATGGTATTTTACGTTAGAAAATTAAAAAGTAAGGGAAATGTAAATTTATTTCATTTTTAATTAGTTTTGGAAATATGGCCATCCCAATCAGAAATTAAGGTAATTTTTAAAGTACCGCCATTTTGTAATAGGTGAATATATTGATTGATTGATTCTTTTTGGAAAAGTGCAGAGCGTACCATTTTTTCTTAAAAAATATTTAACATAAACCCCTTATGAGCGACACTGGTGTTTATTTTTCTTGTATGCCAAAAAATGTCTTTTGGTGCATAGGAGGCGTCCCCCAAATTTGTTTAAAATATCTGAAATATCTGAATTAGTATAGAAGTTATTATAAAGAAACACAATTTTAAAAAAAATTACGCCCTGCAGTTCAAAAACTAAGATGTTTAGGACATATGTTTATTAAAACTTTTTTATATATTTTTGTGTAGAATCACCCTTTAAAATATACGAACGGAATTTCCGAAAACCAATTAATATTGTACAAATTAAATTATTTCATTTTTTCACTAGTGTAGTGGAAGCAAACATAAAACAATAGGTTCACCATTTATATATTTATAATATTTACCCAATTAACTGCACTCCTTTAAGACAGCACGATATAGTTATTATAGGCCTTCAATTAAAATCAAAATGTCACGAAACCAATTACCGTTGTCAATCTTATTCGCCATAACGTTTCGTACTTTAATAGCACAGTAAATATTTTGATTACCTTTTATACTACTCATTAGATTTATTTTTCCATTCATTACGAGTCAGTTTACTTTAAAAATCTAATATAAAATATCTACATGGTACATAAAAGGATATACCGGTTGGTGCATCGCGCTATAGGATGTTTGAAAAAATAAATATTCAGAAAAGATGACTCGTAGATATTTGATTTTTACACGACATGTAGTTAATGTAATTATCTATCAAGAAAAATAGTAAAAAATATATAAGTGCCCTATAGTAGGGGCAGTGCACGGTGCTAAATGGAGATTTACTTAAACGTTATACAGGGTGTCCTACCGGGAACTGCCGCGATCGATTTTTTAAGCGTACGCTTTGGAAAATTTAAAAATTTATTAACATTATAAAGTCAGTAGAGGACATACATCTAAAATATTTTGACAGCTATACCACTTCCGGTTATACCGGAAGTTAATGTTAACTTCCTTATTTATAAATGGGAACACCCTATATATTATTTATTTTTAGATTCTGCGTAAAATTCTAAACATAATTTATAAATAATATTTTGTACCTAATGTACCTGTTTATAACTTATTATAAATTTCATGTCAAAAATTACGTTTACAAGCCATTACATAACTATCAATTTATCTAAACAAAAGCTTTTAATATGAGTATGGAAAAGGGTTTCCCTGTAGAGAAAGAACTACTTTAGCAGACTGTATTGATATTTATACACTTAATATGTACAGAGTGGTTCCAAAACCTTTCGAACAATATTATAGAATTTTTTCAACGATTTTTAGTCCAACAGTAAAGCTGAATTTATAGATTGACGTTTCCGTCACCGATCGCCGTTTGACGTTTCAGTTTCTGATATGATATATGGAAACCGTAAAGAAAAATTATAAATTGACAAATAAAAAGTTGTTGTTTTCATCCGCTAATAATCTGAAAACGTCAAACTGCAAACGGAAACAGAAACATCAATATACTATAAATCCAGCTTAAGGCGTTAAAACTAGGCGAGTTTTTATTTTAAAAAATTAATATACAGAGTTAACTTTAAGTTGGTACTTTTGTTACTTTTTGGCTGAGATACTTATGTAATTAGCATTGTTAAACAAGGCAAAAATATTGAAAAAAATAAGTATTTAAGGGGCTGTAACATTGTTGTGATTGATTATACAAGAAGGTCGATAAAATTTTTTTATAGGATTTTAGACGACTACAAATTCGCTTTTTTACTTTTTCTCCAACACTAGTAGTTAAACAAAAAACACAAAAGACAAAAAAAAATTCTAGGCTCTGTAAAAATTAAACATTAAAGATAAAAATTTAACTTAACTTTTTGTACCAAATTTGGCGATTAATAAGATATATTTATTTGTTTTTTATTTAAATAATTTTCTTACAGCTTGCAGGGCAAAATGTGGTAAAGGCCCGGCTTCGCATGTAATAGAGAAGAAAAAATTTAATAGACCATGGAGAACCTCATAAAGTTAATTTTTTTTTTAAAAAGCATTTTTTATGGCATCCTCTGAGAATTTATTTTGCACGCCCTAGTATCTATGAAGGTTTAATAGGCTAAAATAGAAATGTTTTAAAAGATATTAAACTCAAATACTTAAGAAAATGTACTTTACAAATAACTGATGTAAATTACATTTGAATAAAGCATTTATTAAGCCAAAAAGCCGATTTATTTTATTTTAATATGTATTATTAACATAACAACCACTACCATTTACAAAACGTTATACCAGAATTTCGGTTTACTTCTTATCTTTTACGCCTATTACGGATCCGGCTTGTAGAGTATATTAGTCTATTATATTACACTCTTAGCGGTTCCGTTGATCTCATAATATATGACGAGCCGGCATATGTAGGTACAGTTAGTATAAATAAATATAACCGACAATAAAGTAATGCATTGCTGTAAAAGAATAAAATTGTAAAACTATGGTTAGTTTTTATACGACGAATGGGGTTTGCAAGAGGACCAATGGATAAAAAAAAATATTTTTAGAGAAAAAACTATGTCTGATAAAAATTTTTGCTTGTAAAAAATTGCCACGAAGATAAAATGTTAAGTTTGGATACAGAATATGCAAAACTTTAATATTCCTTAAAAATAGGAAAATGGTAGCGATATGAGCAAACGGCAACAATGTTTCCTATATTTTAAAATTTAAATTTATATAACCTAAAGCAAAAAAATCAAATGTTACAACGCAAAGCGAAATTTAATCAGTAAAAAAAAAAACAATTAATTTATTTATATTACAGAAGCACGACTTTTGTTTACTTTGTTTCTTGGGATTGAGGTTTTTTTTTAATTAATAAAACAATAATTTACATTTTCTGACGTTTCGCCTTACATGGAAGGCTTTTTCAAAGATCTATTTATTTATATTAACGATAGTCTTTTGGCATGTTCCTACAAAATAATAACGAGTTAAACCAATATTAATTATTTACAAAACATTAAATGGATGATTTTTTTTACATTTAAAATTCTTATATTTATATAATAAAACTGACACAAAGGTAGACATAAGACAATTTAAACTACATTTTAAAAACAATAAAAACTAACAAAATAAAATAATGGGATACGCACCTTGAAAACATACCTTTTATAGTTAGATATTTATTAGAGATTAATGCAACTGTTTTGTTGGTAGTCGGCAGGATAAGAATTTCAGTTGATTTTTTTTATTAACTTAAAAAATTGTGTTAATATGGTTTCAAAAAATGCAATCTTAATCCTATGTAGTGCAGATAATTATGTTATGTTTGAGATAGATACTCTTATTATTTTATTAAATTGTAATAAATTTGACTTAATTTTTCAATGTCTTTTTTGTTGTTTACACAATTTTTTTCTTTTTTTTATATGGATCATTTCCTTTACTATTAGTTTTTGGTATTTTTTATCTTGATCAAGTATTTTTGTTTCTGTGTAATTAAAAGAATGTTTTGTTTCAATTTCGTGTTTATGTAAAGCTGTAGATGCATTTTTTGGTATTTGTGACCATTTAATCTGTTGTTTAGATGTTGGGTAGTCATACCAATGTATTTTTGGACAATTAGAGCAAGGGATGGAATAAACGACATTTGATTTTTCTTTTGGGGTGTTTGACTTTTTAATCTTGTAAAAAATTGACTTATTAAGTTGTGTCCTTTGTGACATACTATAATATTATGTTTATTTAAAATATATTTAATTTTTTCCGACAAATAGTTTGTGTATGGCATGGCGATATATTTTTTATTTTCCAAGTTGTCATTTTTGGTAGTAAAGGCCTCTTTATTATAAAATTTTTGAATTCTTTGTTTAATAATTTTATTAATTAGTGGTAATGGAAAATTATTGTTTTTTAAAATGTCTCTCACTTTATTTAATGTTTCTTGTCTGTATTCAGGTGATGTCAACTGAATTGCCCTGTCAGCTAGGCCCTTTATGACGCTATGTTTTTGATTTGCTGGGTGGTTTGAATTGTAATTTAAGTACCTCCCAGACCAGGTTGGTTTGGTGTACCACATTGTTTTAAGTTTTGGGCTGTCAACATTTCTTATTATAGTCAAATCTAAAAAATTCATTTTATTATTTATTTCAGTCTCTAGAGTGAATTGAATTTTTGGGTGAAAAGAATTAAATTTGTTTAAGAACTTCATAAATTTGATCTTCTGGGACAGCCGCAAGGCAATCATCGACATACCCTTTTTAAAGAACAATATTGGAATACCCAAATTACGCATGACATCCTCCTCTAGGTATTCCATGACTAATTCCGCAATTGTTGATGATATTGGAGCGCCCATTGCACATCCGTCAATTTGTATGTAAAAACTATCTTTATATTGAAAATAATTATTACCTAGTTAAGGGGGGGAGCGGAAGGGGCGGCCCGCCCCCGGGCCTCCAGTCCTGGGGGCCTCCAACGAAGAAAGAAAGGGTCGTCCGAGATTTTTATTAATACCAAATATAAAAAATAATAGCATACAGGGTGTTGATTTAATTAATGATTAAAACTAACAATGTCAGATTACTTTTTAGTTCAATCACTATGGAAACGCTCATGGCACATCGACGTTTTTCATAAAGAATAATATACGACACCAAATAATTCAAGATTCAAGCATTTAGTGCTATAATAAGTTCGTTTTAGTTATTAGTTACGTCAACACCCTGTATGCTATTATTTTCATATTTGGTATAGGGGTATTTTTGATAATGCTAAACAACAATATGCTATTTTCAGACCAATTAAAAATTGCCTGATATATTTTTCTTCAAAATAGGGCGTTTTTTTATTAGGTATAGCAACGAACGCCACCGGTAAAAATTAAATTTTCTTCTTGCGTCATCAAAAAATCGTATTACTAATAACGGAGCTACAATATGGGAGTCATGAAAAGTGAGACACGCTGTATAAACACCCTGTACCTATTTACGTAGATGGAAAGAAATTCAACAATAAAAATTACTATTAGGTACTTATGGTAAAATAGAGCTTTTCGCCTTTTTTGATCATTTTCAAAGCGAAATACGAGACTGAATTTGAAAATTATTTTTCATTTCGAACAGGCAACAGGCCCGGATTTAGGAATTTGGCGCCCCCAAACAATTTGAAGAAATAAATTAGTTACAATCACCATTATGTATAATTATTATTGGTTTTTGAAAGAAAATATTTTTACGTCTTGATTTTTGGATCGAAAAGTTTTTAATAATGTCATGACAATTACAAATCTAACTCTACAGCTAACAAAGCGAGTGTGTTCAATTCAAGCGTTGCACTCCGTTGCAGCTACTTTTGAATTTTGATCCCATTTTGTTGGAACGTAATCCAACAATTCCAACAAAATAAGCAAAAATCTTCAAATCGAATGTTCCAATATTGACACTATTGCATAGGCGCCCGCAGGGTCATTGTCATCCTGGGAATTAAATTCTTTTGTTTTTGGTCGTCAACAAAAATTCAGACGACATTTTCTTTTTGGTCGGTTGTTAGCAAAGACATGTCTTTGGTCGTTAATTAAAATCCAGAGTTTTTTTTGTTTGCCAACTAAAACGTTAACAAGTTTTTTGTCACCTGAAATCTAGCGGACTTTTTTTGCCCCCGCCCCTACATTTGTTCCATGGGCGCCTATGCACTACCATCAAGTTCCAGATCCTCACTGGTAAAACAAATTCTGAAAGTCCCCCTCAAAATTTACCGCTCCCTAATTCTTGCCGCCCTAGGCAGCTGCCTACATCGCCTTTTCGGTAAATCCGGGACTGCACACATGAGCTGTTACCAAAATAATTCCACTTTTTTTTATTGAAAAGAATTCACCCATCTGGCTCTCAGAAAAGAAAGCTAAAAAAGCAAAGGCTGAAGAAGCTAAATCGCTGGCTGGATCTTTATCCAAATTCCTTTCTGCTCTTGGAGAAATGAAAGATGGCGAAGGAAGGAATGATAAAACTGTTGAATCTGGCTCCGATGGACAAACAAATGATATTATTGGGACTACAAACAGTGCAAACCCAAGTGAAAAGTCTGCTGCATGTAATTTGATTGAAGACTTCGACCTAAGTGACACTGGAAAAGAATATGACAAAAATAGTAATGATGAGAAAATTACTGAAAAGGAACATGTTTCTGATCTTTTCAACTCTTCTTCATGCAATGATACTGCACACTGGCAAATGCCTGTTCCAGATCATATTAGAATTATGATTATCGAAAAAGGAAGTGAACTATATCAAAACAAGGAGGGGCCTTTTTGAATCGATAGAAAGACCAGGTGAACACACTAAGGGAACACATCGTTGTTTAAATTCGTCGTGGTTTTACTCAGAATTGAACGAAACTAAATATTTAAGGAAATGGATGCTATACTCACCATCAACAAAGAAATTGTACTGTTTTTGCTGCCGATTATTTGCATCTGAGGGAGATACCAACATAAATAAATTTATTTCTGGCTTCTGTCAGTGGTGGAAATTAAATCCAAAAATATCACAACATGAATCATCGCCTGAACACCTAACAAATTTAGAAAAATGGAAAACACTCTTTATGGGCCTGAAACTCAATAAAACTATCGACAAAAATAATCAGAAGATTTTTACCGAAGAAACTAAGAAACACTATTTTTAGCACAGCAGAACCTTGCTTCCGCGGCCATCGCGAAGATGTTTCTTCCGAAAACAGAGGAAATTTTTTAGAATTGGTGCACTTGATGACGAAATATGATCCAGAATTGAAAGAGCATTGCTTAAAACTTGAACAGTCTACGGGTGGGGCAAAGAGAGTACCTTCTTACTTGTCAAAAGGGATACAAAATGAATTTATTTTTAGTTTGGAGGAACATGTTAAGGAAAAATTATTGCAGATATAAAAAGGCTAAGTACTATGGAATAATTTTTGATAGCACTCCCGATGAAAGCAGAACTGATCAAATGAGTCAAATAATTAGATACGTTCATGTCGAAGATGACACTGTGGAAGTTCGGGAATCCTTCTTAGGGTTTTTTGTATGTCGGGAAAGACTGCAGAGGATATGTCAAAAGATATTCAACAGCGGCTGGAAAAGGATGGGCTGGATATTGCGTTGTGTAGAGCTCAAGGTTATGATAATGCCGCTTCTATGTCAGGTGTACACGGAGGAGTCCAGCGAAAAATCCGTGAAGTCAATCCAAAAGCTCTGTTCAGTCCCTGTGCTAATCATTCCTTAAATCTTTGTGGCGTCCATGCATTCTCATGCGTTCCTCTAGCGTCACCTGTTTTGGAACTGTAGAAAAGTTATATTCATTCTTCTCGTCCTCTACACATCGATGGGAATTACTTTTAGAAAAAACTGGAAAAAGTTTAAAACGTTTGTCTGATACTCGCTGGAGTGCTCATTTCGATGCAATAAAAGTTATAAAAGAAAATGTGGAAACAATTGTGAGCACTTTGGAAGATATGCAAGATCCATCCAAAGCAAACCTTGATACAAGATCAGCAGCAAGCTTGCTCCTTCCAGCTATATGTGATTTTACCTTTTTGACTTACATTAAATTTTGGCATACGGTACTGGAGGAAGTAAATTTAGTCCAACACTATTTACAGTCTCCGAAAATGACTTTGGATAAAGGACTCATCAAACTAAAAGCCCTGAATGAGTTTCTAGTGACGGAACGAAATACAATTATAGACAATGCTGTAACTTTTGGCACTAAAATATGAAATGATATGGATATTAACATTGACCGTCGAGGAAGAAGAAGGATAAAAAAACATTGCCTGGTGAACTAGCTCATGATGTTGGATTGTCAATTCAAGAAGAAGTTCGTCGATCGATGTTTGAATGCATCGACCGATTTATACAGGAATTGTCGCGACGATACACGGCCATGAAGGAAATCAACAAACATTTCCAAATTGTTGATACAAAGTTTATGCTTGAAGCTTCCGATGACGCCCTGGCTCTAGCACTGGACAATCTGGTAGAAATTTACGATGAGTTTGATAAGGAACAGGTGCTGCCAGAAATAAAAAGGTATCGTAGGCATTTACATGCAACCGATACAAGTATGGACGCTGCTAGTAGATGGACAGCCCAAGAAATCCTTCAATTTATAACTAAATGGGACTTCAGTGAATCATTACCCTGTACATCACTTATACTCCAATACTTCTTGACCATTTGTGTTTCAGTTGCATCATGCGAGAGAAGTTTTTCTAAATTGAAACTAATCAAAAATTATCTTCGATCTACGATGAATCAAGAACGGCTAGTCAATCTGTCCATTCTGTCAATTGAAAGAAAAGTTTCAAAAGAAATAGATTTCAACGATGTTATTGAGAAGTTTAGTAAAATGAAGGCACAAAAACATCTGAAATAGTTACTGAAAATGATAAATATAATTAATATAAAATACATTACTACCTCGATCTGATATAATAATTTGTAAGAGCTTTGTTTTCAGATATGAAATAAAACTTACTTTCTACTTCTATTATTCATTATTTCTTTTGATTATTTCTGCTGGTCACTTTACTGAATTTTGATTCTAACTTTCTAACCGATCCCATCTTTATACATTACTATTGTTACTAAGATGCAAGTTCAAAATTAATGCCAGTGACGATTACCAATAAGCATACATAAAAACTTGTGAATTATTAGTTTCTTATTAGCTCAACACGTGCATTAGTTTAGTATGGTAATGGTTAAATTTCGACTTGAGCATTGTGTAGTGTGTACACACATTATAAATACTTGATTCTGTTTGTCAGCCATTACATCTATATTATTTATTTTTTACAAAATATGCACTAGAAATACTTCATTTTCTAAGCACGCCATGGCGGGGGGCAGGGGCCTAATTTAAATTTGCCGCCCCGGGCATCCGACGGGCTTAGTCCGCCACTAAAAAGTAGTTAGGGAATGGCTTCAATCTACCACTATAATAACTACTAGCCGACCCGTGCCCAGTTCCTTGGGCGTTAATATTTTTTTCATCATAATAAAATATAGCCTATAGCATTCCTAAATAGTGTAGCTGTCCGTCTGTAAAATAATTTTCATGATGGGTTCAGTATTTCCGAAATTAGCTCTTACAAATAAAAAATCAAAGTTACAAACTCTACCTTTTAATTTATATTATTAGTCTAAATAATTATCGAAGAAAAATCTACTACAAATAAGTAAATTCGTTGATTTTTTATTATTTTTATATAAAAAAGAATTCGGCATCTAAATTGAATCCAGGCCGCCCGCGTGATAGCCGGACATTCTACCACTGAACCACTGGTGCTTATACACGTAGTTACAAATTTAACCTCTTTATAATATTAGTATAGTTTGGTATACATTATTTCATTATCTCTTTGAAATTTTTGTTTAATTATTATAAAATATAGCCTATAGCACTCCTGAATAGTTTGGTTTTAATTGTAAAAGAGTTTTTATGATTGGTTAAGTATTTCCGAAGATTGGCCCTTCCAAGTTATAGTTTATCCAAGATAGCCGACCCGTGCCCATTTTGTTGAGCGTTAATATCTGAACATTTTGTTTAATTATTATAAAATATAGCCTATAACACCTCTAAACAGTGTAGCTTTTTGATTGTGAAAGAACTTTTATGATCGGTTCCAGAATTTTCGAAGCGGCTACAAACAAAAAACCAAACAAACAAACAAAGTTACAAACTTTTATCTTCTTTATAATAATAGTATAGATAAAGTTGCTAGTGATTATCATACTTTTCTATTTTTTTCTTTAACCGCACCCAAACAGTGTGAATGTTTTGCTATTGTAACAACTGAACCAACAGTGACATTATTTAGAATAAATTATAAAGCAATAAATAAATATAGACTTGTATACTAATGCAAAATTGACTTTAAAAGCGACTCCAGTTATTGCTCGTATAAATGTCGACAGTGTCTTTCTTTTGCAAGGGCACGACATTCGAACGAAAGGAATTTATGTTTGTTTAAGCTACGATCTCCATGAAAAAGGTTATATATATAATAAATGGGTTCGGTAAAAGGTGTAATTACGCTGCCATAAGTGTCACTTGAAATTGGCGGTTAGTTCTCTAGATAATATGGTAATAAAGGAGTGACTAGTGAGTGACCGTTTTCAGTACATGCTGGGTGTATAATTATTATTTATTAATTTTAATTGGTAATTATTTGTTTTTCTTTAACCGTTTTCGCAAAAGGATTAAATAAGGTTATGTCTGATAATTCCGATGGATATCCAAAGGGATAAACGTATAAAAAGTTAATATTTCAAAAACAGTTGTTTTTAATACTAGGCTTGCAAAAAGCCCTGTTTGAAAAAGCATTATTACCTCTTTGAAAATCATGCATGCATTAGTGTGTCCAAAAATCTGAAAACGTTTATATATTTCGGAGAATTTTGAAACAAACTGGACAAAATTCTGTACTTCAGGGGTGCAGTTCCACTAAGCGCTCACAATGCTCAAAATGCTCCTTTTGCCGACGGTTAAGGTGCATTTTGAGCGCTGTGAGCACTAGTGGAACGCACTCAGGGTAAAATCATATTATTTTAAATTAAGTGTTAATTTTGGCGATGTTGCCAGATCTTTAGTTTTAAATTTAAGATACCAATTTTTTTAATTCAGTAATTTGATTTTCGCTATTTTCTTCTACACAATAATTTTTCGCTTAAGTGATAATAGCAGAAAAAAATATTTAATTTAGTAACAAATAATACGTGTAAAGTGTGTACGTATTACCGTTTATAGAACACCATGCAAATTTTAAACTGGTTGTTTATTAGTTTTGATATAAATCGAGTATAAACAGAACCATCCTAAGTTAAAATGGGGTATTACCGGTTACCGGCCTTGTTAAGAAAACTTCAGTTTTATCTGCTAACATTGGTGTAAACATTTTTTATTTTGTGTAAATTTATTATTTACAGGGTAAATAAAGAAGGTTTTTTTATTGATTAAATATTAAATAAGTGTATTTTTATTGTTGTAAATCAAGTTAAAGTATATTTCTAACTAAATTAAATGAAAACTAAATATTATATAGTATATAATTAAAATTTATTATAGAGAAAAAAATTAATTACAAAATTAAAACTCACAATATTACAAGCAGAGACTATCACAAATATTTATAAATTGCAAGCATTCCACAAAAATAGTTTCCTAGTTACTGTGAACAATCTCGTAGCTTTGACAACACTGTTGGTTTATACCGCTGTTTGCGTACGTATATCAGCTCGATGCCGATGGGCGCCCGCTTTGCAATTTTCCGAAAGCGGGCGTCCTGGCCCATTACTAAAAATTTACATTGATCTGAGGGTCTATAGTGAAACTATAATTGTCTTTGGTATTAGTTTACCTACACTTGAATGACAGAGATAGGACTGCCCGAAACGTTGTGTAAATAGTTAAAAATAAAAATAATGGAAGTCCGAAGTTCTTATAATATTTTTCCGGTATTGTCCCACATTGTTTTATTTGCCGTCTGCGATTTAAATTTTTGTGCGAAATTGTTTGTAATTTAACTTTTAGTGCGTGCACTAATAACTTGTAAAGTTCGCCCAGTGAAACAAGCCAGACGACGCAAGAAGGCAGGGGAAATAATAATTGTGCATTATCAAGTCTAATCAGAGGCGTGCGAATAAATGATTGCTAAACAGTTTAAATATTATGAAAAATATGTAAGCAATAATTTATTTTTAAAAATGTAGTGGAAATTGCCAAGATCTAAATATTTTTAATTGTAATGAGAATAGCATCTCAGTAATATAATTAATAGCATTAGTGACACTAAATTCATTTTAGACTTTCACTGTCTTTATTTATAACTATTCACACAACGTTTTGGGTAGTCCTATCTCTGTCCGTTTTACAGTTTACACTCTTAAAAACGGACAGAGATAGGACTGTCCGAAACTTTGTGTGAATATTTTTAAATAAACAAATGAAAGTCCGAAAGTACTAACGCAAAAAAAAATTTCTTTCGAAAATTGATCCTTTCGACGTTCTTCATCTTTCCTGTGGATTCTTCGTACACTGTTAATAGAAACTACCGCATAAAGGGAAACGCGATCAAGTTTTCTTTTAGAGGCAGTTTCAAAGTATTATTTGTTCCTTTCTCATCGCAAACTCTATAGATATTGGCAATTATTTCTCTGAATTGGCCATGAATAATTTTGCCTTTTAAAAAGATTCTTTTTCCATAATTTTGACTGCCGTTAAAAATAATTTTTTATAACCAACAAGAAATGTCTACGTAAAGGTGGGTTTCACGCTCATGCAATTTGCGCAAGTTGATTTGTGCAAATTAGACTAAACTATTACATTTATTTTGTTTTTACAGTCAAGTCTATTTGCACAAATTTGTTTATCAGTAAACGATGGAGTACGACGACGAATTGTTAGCATGAGCTGGTGTTACTACTTACTTTCATATTCATTTAATAATAGAATAGAGCTTAATACATTCCAAAAGAAACTTTTTCTTTCACTGATATTATTATTACCACAAAAAAAACAAATAATATTAAAGACTCATCAAACAGAAAACGATAAATAAATCACGCCAATACAACTATTATTTACTCACTACGTCCTAAATTTGTATGTCGTTTACACGTTCATACATTTGCACCAACCGCATGCAAATTATCTGATCATCCAGATTTTACACAAGCCAAACTTTTGCTTTCTCTCGTTTACATGCTCTAATTTATTTTGCACAAATTGGTATGCACAAGTCAATTTGCGCAAATTGCATGAGCGTGAAACCCACATTTAAGCTTGAAAGAAGAACAGATTTATTTAGTTAATTTATTATTTAGTTACATACATACTTACCTTAATTATTTTTGAATTCGATACAAAATCAAAATACTAAATTAAATTTCTACGTTATAATACCCACACAAACCAAAAATACTAAAAAATGTTAATAAGAAACAAATATTTAAAAAAAGTATAATAAAGTCCAAACCATTCCCCGTCTATGTTGATGCGAGGCTCCACCTCTTTGGAGGCTCGTTCCAGCGGCAACCAATCAGTAAACATTATTTGAGTGGTTATCTTGGTAGGGCTGCCTTGTTGTCGGAAATTAACAATATTAAAATATTTTAGGGACGATATAAATATTAAAGCATAGTATAATCGGTTCCCCTAAGAAAATAGAGCAATAAAATAAAATCTCTTTAGGGAATTAAAAATAAATCAATAACAAGGTGTAAACAAGTACTTTATAAAATATGAAATATTATATTTAAAAAAGTGTAAAATAGGTTCACAGCAGTAGGATGAAAATCTGGCAACATCTTAAAAGCAACTTCAGTTTTTTCCGCATTCCTTCCATCTGGCTAGACTCAGTTGGCAAACTATATTCGGTTGATTGTATTTTTACCGGTAAATAATTTGATTTTTATTGCAAAAAATAAAATAATAAAAAATGTTTAATAATATCTAAATAAAATAAGAAATGTGTAATAATATCTACAAAACCAAATCAAATGATTTAAAGGGATTGCTGAGAGTGACGGGACAGGATCCTGGGATTTTAATATATTAAAGTATTACCATAATACCCTTAATAACATTGAGGGCTCAAATTTTAACCGGATTTTTTTATTTAAAAAACATTTTTGAGCCTGTTTACAGCAGAAAAATAAAAAATTTTAAAAAACCCTACCGTACACAAATAGTGGAAGCAATATTACTACCAACAGTGGTAAAGTAGTTTTGTTTTTAAACACTTATAACTGAAGTCTGAGATGTAAATATATAAATAAAGAAAAAATTATCCTCTTTAACCTCTCAGACACCTGGTAAAATTTGAGTTTATGTAATCTTTCTAATGCATTAGCAGGTATGTCTGGTTAATGTATAAACACGAAACAACCACAAGTTCTTTAGGTTTAAATCTTACAGTTAGAATGCCATTTAGTCGCGTCCGAAGATGATTATCGGACGTAGGCACTCGGATCTTGTAATCAACGCGCTGAAATACGATATAGCCAGTAATGAGTAAAATCATCAAGATAAAAAATCTGGGAAACGATGAAACGCACAAATATATATTTTTTCTTTTCGTAAGCTATGGGAAAAAGACATAGACCAGTGAAGTTCGTTAGTAGGTACGATCAGAGTAAATTTATATTAAGGGGTTATGATATAGCCGCCACATTTTTCTCTTTACTTGGTCCCTTTTTGGCAATGTTATTAAACGAGATAACATTACCAACAATTCCAATGCCAGAAAAATACATGGTATTAAATGATATAACATCACCAAAACCAGTCCGGAAAAATACTTGTTACTAAATGAGATAACACCACAAACACCAGTGCCGAGGAAATACAATTTATAGTATTATTGGAGCACAATTTTATACACTTTTTAAAAAGTAATTGAGTTGCAACTTCTTCATTTCTAAAAAAAAAAGGATTTTTATCAAATTTTTCAACAAATTTCAGTTTCAAAACAACGCAAATCGAAAAGCAGAAATTTTAGACGCCACCTAATTAATCATCAACTGACATAATATTGTCTCCCCGTGGCGCAGTGGAAAGAGCTTTGATGTTCTAAGCCAGAGGTCGCCGGTTCGATTCCCATCGGGGAGACATATTTAGGTAGTAGTTATTTAAAAATAACGACCGTGGTGGCACTACAGCGTTATCTAAAGGTGCTGTGAAATGCACAACTGCATGTTTCAGTGCTTGGACAACGTTGACTGAACAGGGGGAACGATGGGTTAAACATCTAATAATGCGACACCCACGGTACTCTGGTATTTAGGTATATGCCTTCGTGGGATGTCAAAAAGATAAAAAGAAAATATAGTAGGTAACTTTATTCAGTTTTGCCAATTTTTTTCTGTTATTTGCCCTTTGTCGCATACCCGATCACATTCTCTGTCTGTGTTATACATGCGTTTGACTGTCACTTTTCCACAACGTTTTGAATTTAGCTAGAAGTGCATATAAATTAACTCTGAATATGATTATATAGGTTGTTTGAGAATATGGTCCCATCTTTTGAATTAATATAAAACACAATAAAATAATAGGCTCCTATAATCTTTTTCTAAAGTCCCTCTTTATTGAGATATTACGTGTCCCTAAAGGACACCGCTAAAGATCGGTTTTCTTGATTACCTTTAATATTACTTGATATATTGAAATATTTTTTTATCAAGACAGATATTATTAAGGATTCCTTAAAATGGTGTTCTCTTGCAATATTTGCATTTATTAGGGCCCCAGGGGCAGACTCAACCCTTGCACAATAGTGCTAATTTTTTTACACCCTGTAGAATAAACGAATAAGGGAAGTATTTTTAAATAGCCTAAACTCTTACCTGAAAAATTACTTTTGATCAATATCGATAATTTAAAAGCGTTTTCGACCAAAACAAGTTTTTGTGTGGTGGAAACATCTGGAAACATTAGGGTTTTCTGTTGTAATTGGTACTAGAAACTATTCAGAAAATATTTTTTTACAACAATAAAAAATAATATAGCAGCATTGAGCAGGTTTCCATAATCTTCCATAATAAGAGCTGGAGAATGCATAGGTTTTGCTAAGCCCATGTTAAACTGACGTAAAAATTACTCAATAAAACTGCATTTAAGAGGAGAGATACCTGTAAATGCTTAAATTTTCATATTTTATGGATTTTTTTAAGAGTCATTATATATTTTTAAAAATTGATACCTACATAGTTTACTAAATTATTAAAGTAATAAAAGAAATTTTGTTTTAATTTGATTTATTCAAAATGACGGCTGTAAGCTAAATTTTTCTAGAAAGGTCGAAGAGAGACTTTCCAATAGGCTAGCATCGGTTTTAGTAATTTGAAAATTAAAAACCATTTTTTTTTGTGTTATAATTTGTAGGGGAACCTAAAATATATTTAAAAAATAAATCCGAGGAAAAACTGCTTAAAACAAATAAAATTACTTTTTGGCCCACTAATTTCAACGTTTTTCCTTTCAAAAAAAAAATGGTAATATTTTTTTAACCAATTTTTAAAATTTTTAAGTTCCTATAGCAAATACTGTTGTTAAAAATATGTGTGCAAAATTTCAGGGGGATTGGTAAATAACTTTTTAAGTTATTGTGCTCGCCAATTTCAAAATAAAGTTTCGAGAAAAACGCGATAAAAGTCTGACTAGGTACATAAAAAGGCATAGATTACAGTGACTTACCGACGCTATAATCTACAAAATACTGCACATTGATGTTCTTAAATTTTAGAGATCTTATGGGACTATACTAACATATTATGATTTTTTTTACATTTTACAGGTATTTCATCCCTTAAGTAATATTTTTTTTTTTGAAAACGTTTTAATTTATCGATATTACCCAAACTATTTTTTTAGCTAAGATATTCCGTTATCGAACAACACTTTCCTTATTTCTTTTTATACAGGATATAAAAACAATTAGCACTATTGTGTACAGGTGAGTCTTTCTCTGGCGCCCTAATAAATGTAAATGTGTTAAAAGAGCACCATTTTAAGGAGAACAATTTTAACTTGGCGTTTTCTTTTTATAAATTTTAAAGAGTTTTTAAATCAGAAATATAAAGTAGGGTTTACTAATAAGAGCGTCAGAACTTAAACATGTTACTGTAGCAACATTGCTTAGAACTATGTCACCAAACTGGCATAGTTGTTTTTAGTAATCTCTAACAAGTTAATATAGAAACATACACAATTCTACTACTGTAAAATTTTTAATTATTAAAGTTAAATTATTAAAATATATCATCAGAATGCAGGATATTTCGAGATATGGTAATGTGAACTGACGGCCAGTCATGTGACCTCTCACCTTTGGAATATTTTCTGTGAGGCTACCTTAAATCTGAGGTCTACGAGAATAGGCTACGAACAATTCGCGACCCCAAGCAGAACATTTCTGGTACCATTACAAATTTACCGGGTGATGATTGAGAATTAATCAGAAATTGGGCCACAAGAATCCATTTAACTGAATTAAGTAGTGACGGATATTTAAACAATATTATTTTTAAAACTTAATGATATACTTTTGTTCTTAAATATAATAAAAATTGCGTACATTTTACTTGTAGTTAATACTTATAGTGGCATTTTTAAAGTTCTGACGCTCTTATTGGTATATAATAAAATATTATACTTAAAACCAGGCGCGACTGGTAAGGTTTATTTTTCGAGTGGGTCAAATTCTTTGAGTTTCTAATAATTCCGCTCTATACAACGTGTTACTTTGGGGGATTATAATTTCGACCAAGTTTAGAGCAGGTACTAAAAGAACACATGTAATTTCGACAAGGAGTAAAAGGGTGCGGGTTATCTTATATGTATTTTCGACCAAAAAAGGTGCAGATTTTATTTAAGAACGTGAAAGATGTGATTTCTGGTTTTGACTTTTACATATTAAAGGTTAGTTTCTCCTACGCCAAAACTAAGAAATATAAACAAATAAATAAATAAATATATATATTTATATATATATATATATATATATATATATATATATATATATATATATATATATATATATATCGTATATATATATATATATATATATATATATATTTATATATATATATATATATATATATATATATATATCGTATATATATATATATATATATATATATATATATATATATATATATATATATATATATATATATATATATATATATATATATATATATCGTAGGTTAAAATGAGAAAAATAAAAAAAAATACAGCTTATTTACATGCCGTTTAAAAACTTGAAAACTTTTTATGGCCTGCTGAGAAATTTGACTATATCGATTTTTCTATCTTTTTCCTGCTTTATTTGAAGAGATATAAAAAAACTAATAACACTTTTTTATTGGGACTTTTTAGCTACTACATGATGGTATTTTTAGATTTTATACCCGACGTTAATAAAATTATTTGGAGTGTGTAAATAATAAGTGTTTTCGAAACTCTAATGTATAAAAAGTTTGGTACCCTGTATCCTGAAAACGAAAAATTTTCAGAGGACTCTACCATAGCAGTTAGGTACCACAGGTCTCGAGCAACCTGTATATCTATTTTTATATTAATAACTTACTAAAAAAATTAAAAACTAAACTTCATGTACGACCATGGAAAAAAAAGAAGAATCAGCTATGTATACCGGGTGTCAATTTGAAAACTTCCCACCTTAATATCTTTCTTGGAGTTAAAAATATGACAAATCGGAAAGGCCAAATCAATTTATTTGTAAGGGGACACTTAAAATGAGATTTTTAGCCTTCTTGTTTCAACCCCTAGGAGGGGTAGATGTCACCCTTAGAATATTAAATGGGAATGGGGGTCAAGTGATACATTATTTAAAGCTCTGACGAGTACTTTATAACCCTAGAATATGAAGTCAATATCTTCACCTATTACAAAATGGCGGTACTTTAGAAATTACTACCTAAACACCTGATTTGGATGGCCATATTTCCGAAACTAATAAAGTTAGATGTACCTAATGTGGTGTTTTCTTAAAGCTCTTTTAAAGGTCTTTTAATGGTAAAAAAAAAATAATATACAGGGTTCTTAAATAAAAAATATGTACTTTCATCTACCTGTATATTACTACCCAGCTATCACCATTAAAAGACCTTTAAAAGGCTTTAAGCACCCATAGTACATCTATTTTGTAATTTCACCATCAAATCAGGCTATTTAGGTATTTTACAAAGTACCTACTGCTAATAGTGGTGTGATGTCACAGGGTGCAAAAATGCTCGTCAGGAAGCAAAATGATGTATTGACCCCCATTTGTATTCTGGTGACATCTACCCCTCTAGAAGGAATTGTAAGAAGGCAATATTCATTTTAAGTGTCCCCCTTACAATACAGTCTTGTTGTCTGTTACAACTCAGAAGTGACCAAGTGAGGCCTGTCTGTTCAATCATATACTGTACACCTTAACAGACAACAAGCAAGATTTCTATCACAGAAATTAGTTGTATGTTTAATGTTAGTAACGTATCAACACAATATTTTTTAAATATTTAAACATTACTTTTACACTAACAATGTATGCAAAATATTTATACAAGGTTAAATAAATGTTAGTGTAATATAAAGGACCCTGCTCAATCCTTATGGAAAGGCTTTTTGGTTAATTTTTTAAAAATTTGTTATGTTGTAGGGCTTGACGCCCTTATTAAATGTTCCCATGGGCACAATGTCCGATCGCCTCCAGTTTTAGAGTTATAGAGCCTTAGAGTTGGATATTTGCTATAATATACGAATATATTTTTAAGTTGCCTAAAATGATCAAATCTTTAAACATGATATTTATGATAATAAAATGAGACCAAACGGTTAGATTTTAATAATATTTTAAAGTATTATTGTGCAGACAGAAAAAATATCTACATTTAAGCACCGTCAAAATATACAGTGTCAAAAAACAAGCTGTGTTTTTGAACTATACTTTTATTATGCCACCTTAGTTAATATTACCTGCTTAAGTAAATAAAGAGATAAGTTTTAACTTATTATTGCATATTCAGCTTAAAACAAGAGGTATATGTATACTAAAGAAACTACAACACTTGTTATAATGCCGAAATATACAGGGGATAACTTATGCAACATTTTTAAACATCTCGTAACTCGTACATTTTTGATATAGGGATCACTTTAGAAATCTAACCTATTTTATTTCTAAAATTTAAAAATGGACAAATTTACAACATTATGTATAAAGTCCACGCTAACTAAAGTATCAAAATTCTTAAATAACTTAAAAACCTTACATTTTTGATATTTAGATCGCTGATTGACTTTATTGACCCCATTAGTAAGGCTATATAGCTCTAAAACTAGAGACAATCAGATATAGTGCCCAAAAGAACATTTAATCACTAATCAGGGCGTCGAGATCTACAACATTAAAAAAAAATTAACTGAAAGCCATTTTCCATAAGGATGGAGCGGAGTTCTTTGTACTTATTTTATTTTAAAACATATTACATAAAAAACTACCCTTTTCCAATATTTGAGTTCTTTATAAAACATTTTTAATAATATATTATGACAACGTGGTTATTTTCTATATGGCGACTTATTTAAAAAGAAAATTAAGTACGGTCATTTATTTTGTTTTAAACATTTTTGCCTAACAGACTAAGAAAACCCAAGAAGTATCTATGTTATTTTTGAGGAGTGTGTTTTTAAAGGGGATCTATTAAATTTCTATGTTTGTTTAATATTATTAATAATATTGAAATACACAAATTATTTACCCTATTCTAACACAACACTGCATATAAAAGACAAATGAAACTAAAAATGCAGTTTAAATTAAAGAACTTGTGCATTTCAATATAAATAAAGAGGTTCCACAAGAAATTAAAACAAAAATAAAAATTTAATAAATCCCCTTTGAAAAGACACTTTTCACTTATAAGTTATGATTTTTTTTAATATGTTACATACATTGGGCCTTATGAGTACAGAAAAGCAAATGCAATTTAAAGTTATGCTTTGCTTAACTCTGTCGTATTAAGTCCTAAAAACTCAAGACAATAAATTTAATTTACCCATAACCACTTGACTTAAAGTAAACCGTTGTAGATTAACCATGACACCCTTGAGTAAAATTTAAAAAATAAATTTTTGACAGCAGAAGTGTCAAGAAGTGACATTTGAGGTGTCATTTATTTAGAATGTCATATTCTATCGAAATAAGATAAAATATACCGGTGGTGTCATTTAATTAATTTGAAATTAGTAGTCAATTCTTATTAAACTGGAAGTAATAAAAAAGCAAAAACAACAATTTATCCACAATATGGACATACTTCAGTCTACCTTTCTATCTTAAAATGTTAAAAAGATATAGGAAGCACCTGTGAGAAACACCCGTTATGGCTACGACTTTAACTATGAGCATTATTTTTGTTATTAAAAAGATTTTTACTTAGTAAGTTTAGAGAACTAAAAATATCCTATCCTACTTTTACAGACAGTGATGGATTTACCAGTAGGGTTTAGGAAGGCTGGAGCCTAGGGCGGCAGATATTGTTTGTTTGTTTTATTTCGATTTAGGTACAAAATTTTAAAAATATATATTATACACACACAAAATATTAAAAAGTGGTAATCCGAAAGGTGCAAATTGGGATGGCGCCACAGTCGCAAGTGGAGAGATTTTAAAAACCGCGCCATAAATTCAAATCGGTATCGACGTTTTTCACGAGTTGTAGGTTATATCAATGTTTGGAAATTTTTCAGAGGTTATATTTACTTTTGAATAATTATGATTATTTGATTAAAGAATGGCAGATTACTTTGAAAAATAGCAAGTGATAAAACTTTTCCCAAATTATTGAATACGCACCTGTGAAATGTCTTTCCACCCAAATTTTCCTTCTTATCCTCGGAATTTTTACACCCTGGAACTAAACACTTCCTCATAATTGTTCAAGTTTATAAAATGTCTATAAAACACAGCAAACACTTCTCAAATATATTAAAAACCAACGAAAACACAAACAAAACCAGCTGGGTCTCAACTGCGACTGCCGGATGGCACCAATATGGCCGCCGTTGACTGCAAATTTCAAATATTTAATAGAAATTGTAATACTCAACAAAAATTTAAATAAAGTCCTATATACAGTGCTAAATACTAAATATTTCCAACATATTTACATAAACAGTTTGTCAACACTTTAATAAATGTATATTAATGTAAGGATTATTAATTTTTAGAATATCGCATTAGCGATTCAATATTAAACCCAAAATTTATTTTTACATATTTATTTCACTAATAATTGACTTAAATGGAAGACTTAATGCAGTGCTTCTTTTCTCGCAGAGTACAGATCCCTGAAGATGCCTCGTTCAGTCGATGGCGAAACGTCGGTAAACTATTTTAATTTGGACCGCGTCAAAACCCAAGAACCAAGATCCTCAGGTGACCAAAGCCATAAAAGTTTTTGTTCTAGGCATTTTTTTATTATTTGGCGCCATGGCTACTGTGAAATTAAGCTTTGCAAAAAAGTGTAAAATAAATTGAAACACGAGATTTAAGAAGTGTAAATCAAATTTTGTTTGTCAACTTAGCTTTTTATCAAGAATTGTTTGCAAAAAAAAAGTATAATTAATTTTGAAAAAGGTAAATTTGCTTCTTAAACTTGATAATGGATATCTTAAAAAACATTGATGACAAAATTTTCTTTTAGATTCATAATCAAGCGCCCCAAAAACCTCGTATGCCAAAAATCAATAAAATCGGCACGTGGTGTCCGATAAGTAAACATTTACCTAATATTCTTTATTTTTTTTTTATAAATTATTAGAAACAAAATAATGTTATAAATTTAAATATATAAATAAATTGGATTTTCTTCCGAAAAACTGGAAATTAGAAATGAAGACCACAGGGGAAAAACATGTTAAGTCATTTTTTCCACATTTTAGGGAAAACAAATTTTAAGTAAAGAAACGCTACTATAACTACTCAATTTGCGTATTACATATTTATTTACCACCATGTTAAAACTATTAAATTTCTCCAACTTCATACCAAGTATCGAAACATCAAAAATACAGGGGAAAAATGTGTGTTACATGTCATTGATTATTTATTGACTAAGCACCACTAATCTGATACTTATTTTTGGTATTACAAAAGAATCTTCAACGTTTTTTCCTGCATTGTCTGGTACATAGATACTAACACTTAGACCTACCACTCTCTCTGAAAAGTTTGATTTAGCAATTTTTGTGACACGTTTTTCCCCTGTGGTCTTCAAATTTCATGGAAGTTTCAGTTAAAACGAAAGCGATATAAAGATTTAAAAAATGTAAGTATTTTAATTATTATTATTATTATTATTTAAACTAAATCGAAATATAAGAAATTATGTTCAACAAATAATACCAAAAGTTAAATACACATAAAAAATGCATAGAAATACCACTTAAACTTTTTAGCCTATTAAAATAATAAAAGGTTAAAAAATATAATGCGTAAGAAATAGACAAAATAACTTAAATGTAGTAGTACGCATAAAAATGCCACTTAGAATTTTTATCCCTATTAAAATAATAAAAGTAAACCAAAAATAATGCATTGAAAATAGACAAAATAAATTAAATTTAGAAATTGCTAAAATTCAATACCTGGGATATTGAATATTTAGAGGAACTATAAATTTATTTTTCGTACCCTTTTTCCCTTTGATACGACCTTTACACGACATCCGCATTACAACACACATCTTTAAACCCTTTTACATCCGATTTGCATACCGCTAACTTTAACTCTCCCACGGGATTACGCACCGGGGTCCCACCTGGACTCTTTTTTTGCTTATTTTCTTTCTTCTTACATTTATAAAGTTTCACCATTAGTCAACTCTGTTTTGCATACATTGAAGGCTCTTTAAATGTGTTGCAAGTCTTAGTAAAAGAAATCCCTCGCAAAGGATCAGTCTTGTTTTTTTATGATAATTTTGGGTAGGTCTAATTTCTTTACATGCTAATTTTATATTATTACTAAAGTTAAATTTACATTTTTTATTGTTAATACAGTAAGTTTTGCTTCACACGGCAGTAGTTTTATAATGCATTACAGATTTTGTATTTTTGGGGTATTTGGTTTAACTCTAGAGGTGCGGATGCCTTACTATTTGATTTTAAAATTTAAATAAAATTTTTGTAAATATTATTGTTTATAGTCCCTGGGCCCGTGATAAAATTGCTTTTATAATAATAATACTTTCAAAACCTTTTTAGAGGAGTTACTTTTGACGTGTCAACCACGAATCTTCATACCGCCATATAAGGAAGCGGCGTTTAACCCAATCTGTTAATGTCAAATGTTTCGGGTGTCGGACAGGGCGAACGCGTCCCTTTTTTGTCGCACAAGTTTACCATTGGTCAGCGTACATACAATTTTTAAACATTGTGTCAAGATCGTAACAGTTACAGTCACGAAACCCGCCAAGTCCGGATACCCGAAAGATGTGTTTTAAGCCCTTTACGGTTTCATGACTGCAACCCTTAGCATTCTTGGCAAAAATGTTTAAAAATTGCATGCAAAGGGGCATCTACATACATTGACTTTATCTGACGTTAGACACGAAGTAAAATAGTAACGTAAGTGGGTGTGCAACAGTTTTTATGTATGTTTACAGACTAGTGAAGTTTCAGAATTTTCGGTGCGGTAAGATCGAGTGCACAACACGGAACGTGTTTTTGCCTCACGTAAGTAATTTTCATAACGTAACTTTGGACATATTTTATGGCCAGTTACTATTTTGGATTAATTATTGCTATTTAATCCTAATTATAATAATACAAAGGCACTAATTTAATGTGTAAATTAATATAGATGAATACGGTTTTTCTATTTCATATTTTTTCATTAATTAGCATGTGATGGGGCAAATTCATACACAAGTATATGGGGCACATTCATACTGTATAAATGTACTCCTGGCCCTTTATGAATATTTTTTTAACTACTATTTTTTGTTACACAGACGATTATAGTTATAAATATTATATAAAGTAGTTTAACTGAAGTAATGGTTACATTTTTTAGGATCAGTTAATTTATCAGACATAGTGATGATATTACCACAGATCTTAGGTCATAATCTGTTAATAACATAGGCATATTAATTTTAGGTTTTGTAAATTAAGGTATCTTTGTGTTAACCAGAGTTTTTTATTTAATATAATTAATAATGTATAAGCAATATTTTTTTACATTTTGAGATTGTTAGTTTTAATAAATATAACTGACTAAAATAAAGAATGTTAATAAGTGTCTTTGGTAGATAACCATACATGTAACGTAAAGACCTTTTAATGACACTCTGTTCACTAATCGGTACTTATGTTCATATCACGAAACTATTGCGATGTTAAAATAGGCATTAACAGATTTGGATAAAAACTGTTTTTTAATTTTGAATTTTACTCTTTGTTTTGTATGTTAAAAAAATGTATTTGTGTTTTTTTTATAAAGTATGGTATAAAACCATAACAAACAATAATTATAACAAATTAATAGTGATGTGAAATGTGCCCCTTCGGTTGTATGAATGTACCCCACTAATGAGGTACATTCATACATTTGCTTTTTTGTAAAAGTCTTATGGAAACTCGCGCATGTAGATTTTCAATAATATTAAGGTTCTACTACAATATAAAATAGTTAAGCTACTAGTGTGTCATAAATTAAAAGAGATATACCTAAAACACGGCATTCCACAAAGCAAAATATAAAAACTGTATGAAAGTTTTTGTAAACGATAGTTCCTATAATACTATAAGCACACTTAATATGACCAAAAATGGTTTTGGTAACGTCAAAAAATTATCATAACCTATTTAATATATTAACTCTGATGACGCCATGCTTATACAGAAAACTGCCCTTTATTTTAAATAGGCAATTAATAACCATAGTTATTACACCCTATAAACATAAAGCTATTATTTAATATATTGTTACTAGTAAAATAATAAACTAGTGCTCTTAATACCTACTAACTAGCTTTCAACAAGAAATTAATACCTGCCATTCTATTTCTTATGGTGATTTTTTTCATCACCTTGAAGGTTAGCACACAAGATCAAAGTTAGCGTAGGAGGCTCGACACTTACTTTCTAATTATTTGACGTAATTTTTACGTCAGTGTATTTTAAAGTGAATAAATAATAGCTCACTAATTTATTAAATGGACATTTGCATAATAATTAATAATGTCATATTGTGGCAGGAAAGGTGTGCTAAAATTCTTTAAAAGATAATAAATAACTAGCTTAAATTAAAAAAATGTTACCATTTAAAACTTCTAAAAAAATTTGGTGTGATAGTCCAAGATCCGAATAGATAGCAACCTTCACCCATCTGTTTACAAGAATTTTAATAATGTAAAAACAGAAAAGTGGTATCAAATTAATTCAAAGTTGCCTTGTCAAATTTAATTAAAGGATTAGAACACGTCCTATTTTTCTTCAAATATTTGATACAGAATTACCAACTTTTTTAAGAATAAAATATAATTTTATTTAGTTTAAAACCAAATACTTCGCCTATTTAAAAACAAAGTTGATAATAGTGGCTTAAAGACGAAACGTCGGTCCAAATCCTAAATTTATTGACATCATTTTATTGAACTAGAAACGTGGCAATTATAATGTGTCCTTTGTTTTAAAATAACTTTAAAATAAACTAGGAAAAAATTCGGTTTTTTTTCGAATGATTCCGGAAGGGGTGCAAATTTTTAAATTTTTATATCGGATAATTGTTGGGCATAAGAATGCGCAGCTTTGTCCCAATTAACCAACTCTGTATCTCTTCCGTGACCGAGATCCTAATAGTGCCCCTTGAATTTGTAGCACCTGTATATGTATACAAAAACTTATGCAACGCTTAGCAAGAATTTGATAGCCTAGTTAAATACCGTCTTTTATTTTCTGTGTTTCTTTCTTAATAAACTTACCCAAAATGTAAATTAATAGGTGCCGGGACGAGGAAATTAATTTGTGAAAAGCATTTAGGTTGTTACTGCACTCTTTTTGTAATATATCTTAATTCTTAACATAACTAAGTTGTTTACATCAAAATATTGCTTTATGTTTAGGATAATAAATAAAAAATGTTATTGCTTATTTTACCCCAATTTTGTAGAGGTTGATTTTTTTACCCCAGCTAAATTACTTTTACTAAGTTTTTCGTTAAGAGGTATATCAGGCTAATATAAAAGTATTTTGGCTGTGCATAAACCCATTAAGCAATTACCTAAGAGTATGGCAATTTTTGTACACAATAATGTATCATTAACATTATCGTTATTACCTGGGAATAAAACTATTTGAATGATGTCATAGCGTTTAAACCATTGTAATAACATATAATATTATTTCAATTAAGCCATAGTCATTTAAACAATTAGGTAAATTCTTGCTGTCCAATATATCATTATTTTAAAATAAATAAGCGCACTGTCGGAGTATTCCCCGTCGCTATAGAAATTGCTATGACAAGCAAATTCTATGCACGCATACACATGGTAATTGCTAGGAAAAATACAATGACCTAAAAATAAAAAAAAAAAGGGAGAAAAGTTATTAACTGTTCAAGAAAAAGGGGCTCTTGATTTTTGCTGAGATTGTGTTGTCTCCCGAAGGGTGACAAAAAGCGGAGAGAAACTAAAATCTAAATTTTTTTATCTTGTATATTACACTTTTTTTTCTGTGACGGAAATAACGAGAAATTAATTGTTTAAAAAATATGCTATCAATATATTAGAGGCAGATTTTCTATTTTGTAAGGTTTGAAGTTTCTAAACAGGGAGTGCTCGTTGTATTAGAAACGACAATTGAGACCTTGCGTTACTATGAAACCCCTTTTATTAACTTTATTAAATATCTGTCAATGTAATTTTGTGATTTGACGGATTTAAATTAAAAATTTAAAACTTAACTGTTTAGTAGCTATTTAAATATATAATTATATTAATATATATTATAAAGTTAGAAATATTTTATTGCACTTTTGATGTAAAGTAAATGTTCAGTAATAAAAGGTTCTTTGTACAAAAAAAATGTCAACCAAGAACTTTCTTTTTCCACGAGAGAAAACCTAATTATTTTAGATCAAGAAACAAAACGTAAAATTTAAAGTCAAATAATATTTACTGATAATAAAAACATACTAGCAAACTACTTTTTGTTTAAGAAATAATTTAATATACCTATCTAATAATTATTATTAAAGGTCAAAATTTAAATTTTATTCGTATAAAAATAGTGTCAAAATACGACCATTACTAATAGTAGAGTACAAATATCATCATAACTGGTTTATTGGTAAGTAAAAAAAAATGTATACTCTAAAAGGTCTGTACAAAATGCCACTATAAATTCGCTTGGACCAAAATATAACGAATAAACTCAATTTACTTTAGTCGACAAATTGATTGTTTTCATGATACAGGGTGTCAAAGTTTTTATTTTATTTTAGTTTTTTTAAATATTTGACTTATTATAAAACATTTTGTTACACAAAAATATTAAAAGTTTTTTAGGGTAAAAAATCGGACCATTCTAATTTTTCTTGTTAAATGTAGAGGAGCCACCTGCAGTATATTGCTTAGGTTCAAAGTGTCATAATTTTTTTTGCCTCGGTATATTAAAATTTTAATAAATAATTTTTATTGTCCCATATTTTCACCAAAAGGAATTCTTTATAAATATCGCTACGAGCAACCATTTTTGCGATATTTCAGATTAAACTGTTTATTTCATAAAATAGTTTGCCATAAGGCTTTATCTTAGGACACCTGGTAGGGCACAAAATGCTACTACAAACTCTTTGGGCCAAAATACAATGATCTTACGCAATTTATCTTAAAGGTTGCTGGTGTGCGAGATATAAATGGAAAGTTTTGCACCTTGTATCTTACAAACCAGCAACCTTTCGACTAAGATAGATTGCATAAGATCGTTATATTTTGGCCCAAAGAACTGATGGTAGCATTTTTGTACAGACTTTTTGTACACTACCAGGTGGCCTAGATGAAGCGTGGATTAATGCAACGACAAAATTTTTTATGAAATAAAATGTTTAATCTGAAATATATTAAGAACCGTTGCTCGTAGCGATATTCATCAAGTATACCTTTTGGTACAAAAAAATATGGGAGATGAAAAGTACTTTCAAAATTATAATATACCAAGGCAAAAAAAGTTACGACTCTTTGAACCTAAAGCAATGGACTGCAGGTGGATCCCTCACATTTTACAAAAAAAAACAATACCATATTTCGATTCCCCACCCTAAAAACCTTTTCAATACTGAATTTTGTATGTAGAGAAAGGTTTGCAAAATTGCTTGAATATAAAGATTTGCAAAACAATTATTATTATTAAAAAATATTATACAGGAAGTTCTTTTTATTATTAGGTTTCTTAACTCATTATTCAACGAATAGATAACGCGATTTAAGGAAGGTTTAGCGCTTTTATTTTTGAATAAAAATAAAACAAATTATGAAAAATTATATTGCAATGGCTGTATTTTTATTTTAAAGCATATTTAATGGCATTAAGTTTTAAAATTATATTAGCCAAATGACCGCCACGGTTTCGATAAGTCATTCGAACCCTAGAGATTCAATTTTGGATGACATTCTGACACAAATTTGCCCAATCTCACCAATGGTGCTGAGTTATGTTGGCCTTTAGGGCGGCAATTGTTTGTGGTTTGTCCGCATATACTTGAGATTTAATGTAGCCCCAAAAGAACAAATCCAACGGAGTTAAATAGCAGCACCTAGATGGGAATACCATAATATAAACAACAGAGTTTGGCGAGACCAAACACTGATTTTGATAATAAGTTTTAACGATTTCTACGCGTTGTAATCGTGTGGCGTTCCATAGTAAAATGTCACTACTGACTGAGTACTCCACCGAAATTTAACGGCTGTATCATTCTTGCCTTGGTCATGCGCTGTTATCAAACATTAAGCATTAAAAATAAAAAACCGTTTACATAATAATACCCAAAATCTTCACGGTATAGGGAAGGGGAATTGTTTTAGTCCTAATTCAACGCGTGCGAAGCCGCGAGCAAAAGCTAATAAGTGATATATTTAAAAATAACTTAAATAAAATAATAACTTTGACACCCTGTATCTTGTAAACAATAAACTTTTTGACTAAGGTACATTGGGTTAGATCGTCGTATTTAGGTCCAAGGAAATTGTGGTAGCATTTTGTGCAGACTTTTAGATACCTGTATGAACAAAAAATAGTTTGCTACATTGTTTTTTACCATTAGTTATTATTTGTCCTAAGAATTAAAGTTCTTTCTTTCATTTTAAATAATGTGTTTACAGTGTGTCTTAGGATAGAAGATTTGAGAGGTAAGTAATTTTTTTATTTTTGCTCATTTTAAAGTTACAATACATTATGTAGATCATGGATTATGAGGGAATCCCAAGACTGGTGGATAAGAACACCAGGACAGTGTCAGGCGAAAAAATTCATAAAGGCATACACGCCGGAATTTATGTAAAGACCTTCTAAATTACAATCGAAAGGCAGAAAGAATTATAGTAGGTCAACTAACAGATCACTGCAGATTAAATAAACACGTGGACACAATAGGCCTGGCAGAAGAAAATCTAGGGTTTGTCAGGAAGAAGAAGAAACCGCAGAACACATATGGTGCTATTGCGAAGCCCTTTGTCGTCTGCGTTTTGCAAGACTTGGTGAGGAAAAACCTAAAACAAAAACATTTCCCAAGGAGCCAGTTTTAAGATTGTGGAGTCTAATAAAAAGACCGCGTGCTCTAACATTTGGATGGAGGATACACAATAAACCTGAGCTAGTTGCAGTATTGGAGGATTACAATCCACCTCCAACTAATCTAATCTAATCTAATCAACTTAAGAAATATTGCTTGATTTTTTTTTCAATGTAATTCCAATTAACAGCCTGATAACTCCAAATGTATTTTGAATAAAAAATATGACAGCGATGACAGCTGTATTTAAAACGTATACAATCTTTTAGAATGACATCATAACATGTATCACACTAGTGTTATAAAGTATTGTGCAACACTGGTGTGATATATAAGGCATTTTCTAGGCATGAAAACAGTTTTTTAATTGCTATTTTCACATGTGATCGTAGGAAAATAGTGTACATTACTGTGTGTGACTTTCTTACACTCGTGGGTTTGTCGCATGCTGACGCCACGTGCAAAAAATAAAAATTTTCACCCGTGTGAAATTAGTCAGTTTCTGCACTTTTAATGTAAAATATCATTAATTTGCGAAATCTGTTGTAAAGAGCGGACCATAAATTATTGGATACGAAATAATTATATTTAAAAGAAAAACTTTTTTCTTTTCAATTAAAATAAAAATAATTAATAAAGTTTGTATTAATTATCGGTTTACATGATTTATTTAAAATATGATAGTAATTGGTAATTAAAGATTTGCTACAGTTAAGGCGTGATAAAATCCATTAGTAGCAAAACCCTAACGTCACAGTAGACCTAAACATGCAACAATTTATCAGTTTTTGTGTCAATTTACGGTCTTATGCGCTATTACTATAGATAAAGATTTCTGTAATGGAATAATGAGTGGATTTAATGACTTTATGGGAAGTAATTGCCTTTGACTCATATACGGTTACATTTTTTATTAAAAGTGGGAGGTGAAGGGGAATATCGTGCATTATGTTTACATGTCAACATAAGTTATAATGTAACCTAGTTATTTATTTATTTTATACTATGTTTAAATTTAAATTAAAAACATAACCTATTTAGCGACTCATTTTAGTTAAAACACTAAATGTTAGTAGAGTAAAAAGCACTAATATAATTAGTATTTTATGTTTTATTTGTTTTCTGGGAGATTAAATTTAAACAAAATATTATTTGGCTTTTCTCCAGAATAAAATTAAAAAGTTCATTTAACATTTTAAGAAAATTAAAACTTTTATACATTATGAAGAACTATTCTGCTCTTACATAATATAATAAAAGTTATTATTACTTTAAAAGAAATAAAATAATGAAATATTCAATATTAAGTCACTTACAATACAAAGGTTTCAATCTATAAACAAAGGTTCATTGGCACTCGGTTGAAATCATTTTAATGCAATAAAATAAAATCTTAACAAGACGCCAGACGAGAACTGGGCCAATGGTTGCGTCTCAAAAATGTGGTAAATAGTTTACCAAAAATGTGGTAAACAGTTTACCTAAAAACTTACTTATAAACTTGTTAGAAAACTGAAAAAAATGTAAAAATGAAATGTCTGATGGACACTTTAGAGTTTGACATTACTTTTAAAAAATTAACTGGTAATAAGATACACCTATTAGGTATCTTAACCAGATAAAAAATAGTAAAAATGTTTAGCCATATAATAAAGTATTTTATGTTTTATTTGTTTTCTGGGAGATTAAATTTAAACAAAATATTATTTGGCTTTTCTCAGAATAAAATTAAAAAGTTCATTTAACATTTTAAGAAAATTAAAACTTTTATACATTATGAAGAACTACTCTGCTCTTACATAATATAATAAAAGTTATTATTACTTTAAAAGAAATAAAATAATTAAATATTCAATATTAAGTCACTTACAATACAAAGGTTTCAATCTATAAACAAAGGTTCATTGGCACTCGGTTGAAATCATTTTAATGCAATAAAATAAAATCTTAACAAGACGCCAGACGAGAACTGGGCCAATGGTTGCGTCTCAAAAATGTGGTAAAATAGTTTACCAAAAATGTGGTAAACAATGCAGAATTGAACGTCGCGCCAAAACCACTAAGATCGATAAAAAAATGATTAAAATTCATCATTGTTTTTAGCGGTTTGTAGAAAAAATGGTTTTTTAATATTTAATTTTATTGTTTTTGCACAGGATATTTATTAAATATACCCTATTTTTTTCGGCAGACGTAGATATATAGATCATTAATAGTTAAAGTATGTCCATAGAAATAGTTTTTGTTAATTGTATAGAAAATGTAACATGTTGTATAACGAGGCACAATTAGTTGCTTACAAAATTTGACCGACCTCAGAAAGAAGCCACCGGCCGCGCCTGTTAAACCCAATATTAATATAATATTTTAAATAAATTTGTGATGTTTTTGTAACAATATAAAGTATTGGGGAGATATAGGACCACATATTAAACAGAAATAAGCCGCTTTACATGTTTAAAAATTTTAAAAAATATTTAAGAAAAGGTACATTTTTTTTGACAAAAAACATATTCCTAATACCGGATAGGAATTTAGATATAAGAATAACTTTATAACTACTAACCAGAAAAAAAAAAAAAAACAATAAAATTTAGTTGCTTATAAGGCCTTGGGTACCTAAAGATAGTAATATTCTAACTACATCTAATTAAAAATAGTTTGTCCGTATATCGGATATTCTATGTAACCATCCGATATTAGGCAAATTGTCATTTGAAAGGTTTAGTTTATAAGACAAAAAAATTATTGGCACTAACTAACGTAAATATAGTTGCCAAAAAACAACAAAATTGGTTAAATAGTATTTAAGATATTAAGAATGTGCACCAATTTTTCCTACAACTTTTACACCCGGTATATTTAGAACGACCGATGAATTTGATTTGCGTTATATTGGTTAGGCGGATTAATTTATTAAATGTTTTTTTTTCGTTAGGTACACGCCAAAAACTGGAAAGAATAGGACAGCTTCGGTCCTGGTCCCGAGTATACCAGCTGACCCTGTTCAGCCCTCATAAACTGGCCGTTTGCCTCGAACTAATTAAAGAAAAACCCCAAAAAACCCAAAAACTTCTAATTAAAAACGACGTTTTGGTGGCAAGTGTGCCACCACTGTCAGCTAAAAATTAAGTGAAAAAATAAAAAAATAATTAACTTAATTTTTTTATTTTATTAATTGTTAACTTAACTCAGATTTTTTTGAGTTTTAGGGGGATTTTCTTTATTTTGATTGCGACCGACGAGTTCATAGGGGTCAATGAGTCTGAACACGGTCAGCTTGTATACCCTGGGACCAGGACCGAAAAGGCCCTATTCTTTAAAGTTTTTTGGCGTGTACCCAACAAAAACCATGCAATTTGAGTCTTATGTTATTTAAACTGGTTTTCTTTATTTATTTATTTTATTTACAATAAAATGATTCTAACATAGCAGTTTGACACCACAACTCTTAAAAACCCTGTAATACTTACATTAAAACCAGATTTTATACCAACTTTTACAATCAAACAAAACCTGTAAATAAAAAAGCATTATAAAAACAATTTACGACATAAAAACTAAACAGTTGTAAAGAAGTACACACTTTTCTTAAAAGCAAATAAATATACTACTAAGAAATCCTAATTAAAATAGTTAAAAAAACACCACGTGGATTTAAGACCACAGCAAGCAGGTCTTTATAAAGATAAGCGTGCTATAGCTAAATAAAAAAACAGGTAAATCAGGAATAAATTTAATACCATGAAGAGAAAGACCTCCTTAGATAGGTAAAAAAAAAATGTTGACGAATATGGAAGTTTGGCATTATCTTATTTACCGACCACCAGAACGTGACAGGATATGATAAGATTGATGAGCATGAACTAGTTTTGATCAGAAGAGCTACACTATCGGACTTAAGTATCGCAACAAATAAAAAGAAATTTAAATAAAAAAAAATGCAAATTAAAAGGGTTTACCAATGAGTGCATCAGAACTTTAAAATGAGAAAAAATATTAACTACAAGTAAAATGTAACTAATTTTTGATTTATTGGAAACAGAAATTCATAGCAATATGCTATTGAAAATAATATTGTTCAAATGTCCTCTTCTACTTATTTCTGTTAAATGAATTGTTGTGGTCTATATCTCATTACCTTTTTAATTATATCACCCAGTAAATTTGTAATGGTGCATATGATGTTCTGCTTGAGGCCATGAAACGTTCAGGGCCGATTTTTGTAGATCTAAAATTTAAGGTAGCTTCACAGAAAATAGTCCAAGGGTAAGATACCAACTTGGCGGTCAGTTCACATGACGATTAGGCAAATTACCCGCATTCTGGTGATAAATTTTGATAACTTAATTTAAATAGTTTATTCTAAAATAATTATTACTTGGTATTAAATCGTGTATCTATCTTTAATAACTTGCTAGACACTACTGAACACAACTATGACAGTTTGATAACATATTTCTAAGCAATGTTGCTACGATAACATTTTAAAGTTCTGACGCTCTTATTGGTAAACTACTTTATACATATTTTTGTTGTTGTTTAATAAAGGGAGATCCAATTGGTGCTTCATAAATTTAATTTATTTAAAATACCAGGCCAATTTAGCATAATGTTTTCTCACATTATAGGCCGGTATCTCAGAAATAACATTTCTGATGGTAAATTTTAAAACCTCTATAGTTTTTGGATTGTTACCAGAAACCTTTAATTTAGGTTGCCCCGTAGGAAGAAATCGCACAGCCATACCACCAACGAAACCATCGTGTTATTGCAGTTTGGTGATTGTGTGATATTACAACATGGTAATAATTATAATAAATTGGTCTTTCGAAAAAAAAATGAAAATATTTTGGCCCTGTAGCAATGTTTCAGTTGAAACAAATTTTAAAATCCTAAAGCACTATTGCATCAACCTTTTATTTAAGTGTCGTTTTTAAATAGATTATACCGTGGTAATCAGAAAAAACTTCTTTGAAGCATGATTTAAAGCAACATGCGCAGAGCAGTAAATAATTCTAAAACTATTAAAAAACAATGGTGACATAAGTATTACAACATTTATATTAGGATTAACCAAAAACGTACAATATTAAATTATTAAGAATACAATTGAAAGGTACAAGAATAAAGAAGGAATGTCCATTTTTATCAAAATCGAATTATAAGCGCAATCTAATGATACATCGTTGTACAAGTACCTTTATTGCCAAAATATCAGCCGAATAAAATTAATATTGTCGATGCGAGACCCGAACAAAATTGAAAAATAAATATTAAAAGTATCATATCTCAGAAAGCTGTTATTGTAGCAATCCTAGCTTTACCCTTCAATTAAGAATTATTCACGGTTTTAATAAGTAATAGTATATTCATTTTTAGTTATAACTTTGGCACATCCCCTGAAAATAGAGTTCATTAAAGGTTCTCGTACATAAAGTGAAAGATTTCTTGATACTTTTGAAATTTAACTTATGAGTGCTGAATTTAGTTTGTATTTGCCGTTCTACTTTTTTCCATTAATTTTTTATGAAACTTAGTTTGGGGGATTGCGTAGGGTAGTCTAAAACTTAAATATTGTTCTGCTGAAACCACTATCGGACATCATTAGAAATGTGTTTCGGATTATTATCCTGCTGAAAAATGAACCGAACGAGTATATTCATCACATTCTGCGATGGGTAGCATCCCGTTTTCTATAATATTTTTATACATTAACCTATTCATTAGTTCTATCGATAGTGTAGAGTGTAATCCGCCAGATGAAAAGAAGGTCCACAAAACCACACTTTGTCTTGCTTTACTTTAGGCATTAGATTCTTTTGAATAAAAGGTTTGCAAGTCTTTTAACTCACCTCACCTGAATCACAAATATTGTATCATGTTTTATCACTAAAAAGCACTTTTTCCAATTACCAGCAAACCAGTCCATATGTCTTCGTGCAAATTTAAATCTAGCAGCTCTATTTCTTTTTAAATAGGACGGCAGGAAATCTCTATATATGGTATTTTAGATTTGATCTGAGGACCTGACGTTCATGGATCGTTTTGAGAACTGCGTTGTATTAACCTTTCTGCGTGTACATTTGTTTTTCTTAGCCTACTTGACATCGCAACTTTGTTGTGCTTTCTTCCCAAGTAATATGTTAAACTCTCCCATGCTTTTTACACAAAGAAGATATACTTTGCAAGAATCGCTCTGGGCAACCGTTTTTGCGATATTTGCGTTTAAGTTGGTTTAATGCAACCAAAAACTATTAATAATACAGCATATTTGCTATAACAACAACTACCACCTAAGGTATAGTACAAATGATTTAATGTATTCTCCCATATACTGTGTGGTTGCGTTAGACAACTTAAAGGCAAGTATCTCAAAAACGGTTGTTCAGAGCGATTCTTATATACCTTTTTTTGTGTAGAAAGTATAGGAGAGTTAAATATTTTACTCAAATGGTACATACAGGGAAGCACAAAATTATTGCGACTTTTTGAAGAAGCTCAAATTAGTGTAGGCAAAAACATCAGATATGAATAGCTTATGTTAGAAAACGCCTAGACAGCGAGTTTTATTACAAAATTTAAAATGTATCAAATATAATCGAGATATTACGAAAATATTTTTGAACATTAACATCTTATATTTCAGTTAATATCAACTTTATTTAGTTAAATTTAAAATGTATTTTGTCGATAAAGAAATTCCTAATAAAAAACGTTTTTTATTTAATTAAAAAGATATGATTTACGGAAAAAAAATAATATTTAGTACCGACTAAAGTTAAAAAGCATTGGAAATATCCTTAAAAATTGAAACCACACCTCTACATTAAAATAAATAAGCAAAAATTCACGTACAGAAAATATGATGTGATGGTTTAATTTTCACAACCATTTGTGTTTTATGTTTTAAGGTTTTATTTTGCTTTTAGTAGTGGATTTAATACTTTTTAATGTTTTACGGTTAGGGTTAAATAGACCTGTGTAAAACAATAAATACCGGATGCCATAGCCGTACGCAGGGGGAGGGAGGAGTAATTGCCTCCCCATAGGAGCACAAAAATGGCTTCTTAAAGATGGGTTGTGTGCTGGAGGTGCGCCTTAAGCCGCTTTGTTTACTAACCTGGAGTTCTTTTTTTATTGTAGCCTTTTTGCCCCTCCCTCCCTAAAATTACGGCCCTGCCGTTACGCTAAGAAGTGTTTATATCTAGTTCTATTACTTTAAAACTAAAATCCTTAATATCTATTTAACTTTCAACAAAATATTTTTTACATAGGTAAATATTATCTAAAGGCAACTACACCACTATATCAATAACGAACAACTCAGTACCGTCTATTAAACAAAAATTACGCTGCTTATAGAAACACTTAAAGTAAAGAGAGGAAACGTGATGTTTACTAAGAAAATACACTAAAATGTTTCTAACCACTTTTAATCATTTTAAATATTGTTTTGCTTTTAGATAGGAATTATAAGTAGGTAGTCGCTAGCGGTACTTCTACGAAATGTGACTAACTTTAGTTTCGTCAAGAAAGTTTTAAAAGAAAAAATTATTTCATAGAGTAAGCCAAAATAATCTTAGTACTTCTTATAAACTCCATAATACTCAATATAAAAAAATTCTATTGCGCTTCTTTAGAAAGAAATTGGCCTTTAAAGTTGGTATACTGAAACATATTTATGTTAAATTTAACCTTTAAACTGTTGCCACAGTACCAATAATATTTGAACACCTAAATAAACTCAAACTAGTGCTTCTCTTTATAGGTAAACCGCTAATAAGTTTTGCAAGGAGCCAGACCAATCAGAGAGGTCTAACACTTCCCCAGACAGACACAGAGGCTTGCTATGTATATGAACGCGTTCGTGATCGTAGATAGTTTTATACAATTTGTAATTAATAATCTAATCTGTCTTTAGTAATAATGAAGAACAATGTACACATTTATTAATACCAATAATTACTGCATAATTAAAAAAATACAGTGCGTCCCAGGATAGGTGTTACAAAAGGAAAAATGTAACATTTTTAAGTGTTTAAACGTTCTTTTAGAAAAATTGATCGCATGGTTAAAAACTAAGAGTTACAAAATTTTACTCGTATTGGTATTATACAGGGCGAGCTATAACTAAAAATATGAAAAATGCCCAGAAATAAAGAACCTACTTCAATTTTTTAAAAATGGAACAAAATTGTATAAGTCAATGTTGTAAAGAACTAAATTTTATGTCAAAATTAAAAGTTAACTTTACATTTATGCGACAATTCGAACAAAAAAACCACTATCCACTATTTTTTCCATTAGAAATTACGCTTTATTCCTAACGATTTTGGAAATTTTCATTTAAAGGTAACTATGCATTCTTTTATTTCTGTTACTACTCATTTTTATTTCTTTTAAAAATTTATTTATTCATTATATAACTAACAAGCTACAAGAATTTAGGTAATTTTACATACATTTACTTATACCAAAGACAATTGTAGTTTTACTATAGACTCCCAGAACAATGCTAAATTTTTGGCCATCAGTTTGGACGCTGGGTTGGTTGAATTTATGAAGCGGCAAATTATACGTTCGGTTTACGTGTGTACTCGATAGATACCCGCTTCATAAATTCCACGAAGCGAGCGTCCAAGCTGATGACCAAAAATTTAGCATTGTTCTGGGTGTCTATAGTGAAACTACAAATGTCTTTGCTTATACGTAATAAAATAAAGCATTTAATTTAATCAAACGCCTCTATCAACTTTATCGTAGCCTGTCATAAAAAATAGATGCCTTCTTACCTGCAAACGGAAATTTCCCCGAACGTTTGGGGTAAAATAGTTATTTGTAATTCGAAATTGTAAATGATAATGGTTAATCGATTCGAATCGTCGCATAAATGTAAAGTGTGATATATCGTTGGTTTTAAAATTAAATTATGAGTTTATTAATTTTAAAACCAAATATTCCGCCCATTTAAAAAATAAAATTGATGATGGTGGCTCGAAAACGAAACGTCGGATTTTAAATTTAGTGACATCATTTTATAGAACAAAAAAGTGGCAATCTAATGTGTTGTTAGTTTTAAAATATCTCTTGAAATAAACCGACAAAAAAATTAAAACTGTTTCGCAAAATTTTGGTTTTTGCCGGATAATTCTGGAACGGCTGCAAATTTTTAAAATTTTAAAACGGAATATTTTTAAGTGTAAAAATGCGCAACTTTGCCATAATTTGACCAACCCTGTATCTCTTACCGTTTTCGAGATCCTAATGGTGTGCCTCGAATTTGTATCATCTTGTATTTATACAGGGTCATTCAAAATAAGTTTTTATTTTATTAGTAAATTATTATTTTTTTAAATACAGGGTAAAAAGATTTTTTTTTAAATAAAATACCCTGTATATTTTATCACAAATAGAAGTTTATTTAAATAAAATAAAGTAATATTCAAGTAAAAAAGGTACACTTAATTAAGTGTTCCACTCTCGCAGAGTGTAGATCCCTGAATATGCCTCGAGCAATCGATGGCGAAACGTGGGAAAAAATTTGTAACAGCCTGTATAGTACGTATTGGTTAATAAATTCGGCGTTAATGCCTTTTATAAATATGTTAAGGGATACGAGTACAGTTACCGATGCGAAAGTTGGAGATACCCGATGGTGGTTTTTTAATCAAATGCATATAATTTCTTTTATTTCCTAAATAGTATTTTAAAAATATAACGATTAGTTGGCACTCGATAATCCTAAAAGCAAATTGGGACGAGTAGTGTTAACAAAACGACTAGGAGATAAACTGGGCCAATTAAATATGAAAATCCTCTATAAAATAAAAGAATTGCAAAATAACCATATTGCAGCATTGAATATAGATTTTTATTTATTAATATGAAAAGTTGCTTGCTTGGTTATTGGCGTTGCTGATCAGCAATTGCCATATAAAAAGTCCTTAACTATTTTCCAAAAATTATGAGGTTAAACGCTGATACCCCACATCTAAGTAAAAAATTGCTGGGCTTAGTCGCTGGCCGCTCTGCCCCAGGTTCTCCAGGTACAGAAATATGCCCGAGGTGCGACTGTAGGAAAAAAGTAGATAAATTTTATAATAAAACAAAGAAAAAAACACTATGTCATTTCTGCGAGTTAAACAATTTCTAAGTCATCTGCACAGGTAAATTTTACGACAAGCTTTTATATCATTAAAATTGTGTTGAGAAAAGTTTATTTTATTCTCTTTACTGATTTTTTAAAAATATCCTTTTTTTTCTTATCTAGTTTTACTTTTGTGCTACAATGTTTAAAAATTGCACGAAAACATTGTGGTTGTTCGACAAAAAAGTGACTCGTTTGCACCATCCGACACCTGAAACATTTGACATTGACGGGCTGGGTTAAAGGACCGCTTTTATATTCGTGGTAGACTCGTAAAAGAAAAAGTGTGAAAAGTATCATGTAGTCAATTTTATTACTGGCCCCAGGGACAATATTAAATAATATACAAGGTGTTTCCTAATTACGAAAGAAACTTAAGGTGGTGCTTTTTTACGTCTTGTTATAAATAAAAGTTTCCATAAACATATGTCCGGACTTGCTTCAATTCTGAGATACACGACATTAAATTTTTCAGAAGAAATCATTTAAGCGATTTAGATAGAATTTTGGATTCTTATTAAATGTTTTTTTATTTTTTTTTTAGGTTTTTAAAAAATCTTTGAAAGCCACCTGGACCCAAAGATGATGGTTTAATCATCAGGCGTGCCGGATTTCTACCAGCTGCTCCCTTTTCTTGGTGCTGCTTTTTAACCACTGGAAACCGCTTTCGCATTACTTCAGTGGATGAAGCTGGTCTGGTTATCTTATCTTCTTAAGTATCTCTCTATGTATTGGTCTTGACTTTCTCTTTCTTTTGTACTGATAATAGACTTTAAGTTATTGTACGCATAGATTTAACGTTTCTTTACTATCAACAAGACTTTCCATCATGACATATAAAATTGTTACTTATGTTGAATGGGATACCAGTTTAACGTGTATATGCTGCTCTTGCTTCTTTCCAGCTGTGGCTAGCACAAACAAGGGTATGTTCGGCGTCATTCTCTCAGGAACTACACTCCAAGATACTTTACACTGCCTTGCTAAGACCAACTGTCGTGCCTTGTACATTAAAGGTTGTTTGTCCGATCTTTCTCTGGTTTGTCAACAACACAGCCTCTGTCTTCTCTGGTGTCAGCTTTAATTGTTTTGTTTCCATCCAGTCATAAAACATGTTGCAAACCTGTATTAGCTGAATTTATCAGCAACCATCACCTTCAGTCATCTAAGCTCCACATACTGTTTCTAACGGAAACCTAAATAAGTTCTAAATCTTCAGCCAGCACCTTCCCTTCCCAGGCTACGAACTTACTTCGTCTCTTCGCCCTGGTGGCGTATGCTGCACGTCCGCAACGATCTGGCTTGTGCTCCAGTTTCCAATCGTGAATCGGGTAGGCCCTGACGTATCCACTTCTTGGCTCAGACTTTTCCCTTGGAGTCTTCAGCTAGATTTATCTGCTGTTTGTACCGAGGTCCCCATCTAATAGTTCCTATGTCAGATTCGTTGCCTTTCTTTCAACAAAGATCGATAGCATAATTTCTCAGTTTTCCAATCGGGCTGAGATAATCGTGCGCGGCGACTTCAATGTCCATAATCAAGGATTGGCTGGGCAAAAACTGAGCTGAGCAGAGCAGCCAGAAAATCTTCGCAGTCAGTCCAGAACCTTGCACCAATCTTAACTCGGCTCTTTCGAATTTCTTACTGACACGGAGTATCTTTCCGGAGAGCTGGAAAGCTGCACGTGTTTAACCTATTCCCCAGAAAGGATCTAAATCTCTTCCATCTAACTATAATAATTCTCAATTCTCTCAGTTCTTTGTGAAGTAATGGAAAAATTAATTAATTCACGAAATTCTTAAGTACTTAGAAAAACACAAAATTTTGCATGACAGGCAGTATGGATTTCGCCACAAAGATCTACAGCAGATCTTCTTTCTTTCGTATCACACTGTTGGAATAAGTATCTTGAGTTTCTAGGTGAGTCCCGATCGTTGCTCTTTGATATATCCCAAAGCTTTTGACCAGGTCTGGCATGCCGCACTTCAGTAAACTTCTCCTATGGTCTTTCAAACCAAACTCTTTGTACTTGGCTCTCTAGTTGTTTATCTGATCGACGTATATCAGTTATTGTGGACGGCCATTCTTCAAGCTTTCCTTTTTTATTTCAGGTGGTATATTTCCAGGACCTTGAACCTTATTGTCTTTAAGTTAGTTCAGTTCAGTTCATCCAACGTAAAATTTGCAAAGCTAAAATTATTATCACAGTTAAATGTCACATCATCATGGTTAGGAAACTGGTGGTGGCTCACCTCTTTCATGGCTTTCATGGTAAGATTTACTCTAGGAGGAAAACCAAGTATTCCCTTTATAGCGATCCTATATCTATTACCCCATATATCACTGTCTACATTATCACAGAACTGTTTTCCAGCAGGTACGTTTTGGTACCTTAATTCTATTCCTCAGTCTTTTTTTAGCTTTCTTTATATTCTTTCTATCGGTTGTCATTTAATTGTGTTTCTTTTCCATCATTTCGAGTGTATGTTCTTCTTTTCTTAATAAATTTTTCCGAAGTTCTGCTATTTTGTTATTCCACCAATAGACCGGTTTGTTTCTTTGGTATACTTTGTTTTCTTGGCATTGCATTATTACAAATTGCAGTTAAGTTTGTCAAAGAAGTTTTAGCGGATAGTATGTTGTCTTAATTTATTTCTGCCAGTGTTTTTTTAGTTTTTCTTAATAAGTCTTTTATTTTGCCACCCACAATTAACGTTTTTGTCTTTAGATTTATGTTTACTGTTTTTACCCCAAATGTAATATATTTGCAATCACTTCATATCACGTTTAAGAAACAGTAAACATAAATCTTAAGACAAAAAAAAACAAGAAAACAAACGTCAACACCTGGTCATCGAAAATTGTGCGCAATAATAACACTAGATGTCAAGAACGCCTTTAATAGTCGCATCATGGCAGCATATTCTGGAAGAACCAAAGAAGAGGAGGAATTGATGAAAGTCTATTAGGTATAGTAGCATCCTAATTGTCGGGAAGGGAAATTATTTTGGACTCAGATGGAAGTCCCAAATATATTTTTGCGTGTGTTCTATGGAAAATTTTGTACGACGGAGTACTCCGATTGGAAATGTCTAAAGGTTTGACGCTGATTGGCTTTGCAGATGACTTAGTAATAGTGGTAACTGCAAAGAGCAAAGAGCTGCTGATGAATTTAGCTAATACGGGCTTGCAACGTGTTTTAAACTGGATGGAAACAAAACAATTGAAGTTGGCACCAGAGAAGTCAGAGGTTGTGTTGTTGACAACCAAGAGAAAGATCGTACAAATAACTTTTAATGTACAGGGCACGACAGTTGGTCTTAGCAAGGCAGTAAAGTATCTTCCAGTGTGATTAGACAAAAAACTAACCTTTGCTGAGGCTAAATAATCCTTAAAGCAAAGAAAAAAACAATAAGAGCCCTCATATGTCTTATACCCAATTTTGGCGGACCCAGATCATTGAAAAGTCGGATCCTCTGTAGCCTCTGTGACCCATTCTCAGATTTTGTATGGAGCAGCATGCTGGTACAATAAAACGGAGAATAAAAAATAAATGCAGAAACTTGCCAGAATCCAAAGACAAATCTCTATTAAAATATGCTGTGTCTACAGAACCATATCCACGCAAGGAGTGGAAGTAATTGCTGAAGTGCCTCCGATAGAGCTACAAATCAAACAACGCAGAGAAAGGTATTGTAGGTGGCAAATTTAAGGATTAAATAGGGAAAAAACTACAACAAACACTGGCAGAAATAAATAAAGCCAACATTCTATCCGCTAAAAGCTTCTCTGACAAACTTACTGAAATTTGTAATAATGTGATGCCAAGAAGACAAAGTATATCAAAGAAACAACCAGTCTATTGGTGGGATAACAAAATAGCAGAACTTTAAAAAAGATTGTTTTTATGTAATAAGGCGCTTGGAAAGCTTTATCTAGATTAGGATTATTGGATCCAGAGGCGCCTCAGTGGGCACCACAGCAAATATTATTGTAAAAAAAGTACACCACTAACTTTCTATAAAGTTTATTTCTTTTCTAATAAATCCAATTAACACTTCAACTTTTCAATCTCTTGTATTTTCTTCGTATCGACCTTCGTTTTCGAGAAAAAAATATTTAAGCTACTTTAATTTCTTCTAAAAAGTAGTCATAGTTAGGTATCCCTGGACCATTTTTACAATTTATTACTAAAAAGCTAATTTTTCGTCAGTAGCTTCTTTTTGAAAAGATGATCAACTTTTTTCCATACAAAAATTTTCGTTGGTGGTTGCATACAGGGGTAGCAGGAATTAAATATGTTTATGAATATCAAAATACCAGGATGACGTACCACTCAGTTTGTAGGACAATGTGGGTGTTAAATTATATGAATAATATTAAATCAATAGAAAAAAATCAGCTGGTTAGTGATTATTTTTCACGACATGATTAACATGGTGGTGGTAGGGTACTATTTGATGAAACAATTTGTAGGACAACTATTTTTCGGTTAATTTAGATAATTATCTTGAAAACTAACAAGGAAAATCCCTGTTAGTAATAAATTTTTAATATGTGTTAAATCAACATACTTAATTCCTGCTACCCCTGTAAGCTACCACCAACGAAAATTGTTGTAAGGAAAAAAATTGGACGTGTCGTCAAAATAAAGCTACTCACAAAAAATAAGGTTGTTAGTAATGAGTGAAAAAAATGATCCAAGGATCCCAAACTATCATATTTAAGATGAAATTGAAACCAAAAATAAAAATAAAATAATTATTTTTCTTAAAAATAAAAATAAAAATAAGCAGTCGTGTATTTTATCTAAAATTGTCATTTTTCCTATTTACTAAGGTGGAAATTGATTATTTTTTAATTTTGGATTTTATTTTATGCTGTTTAGGGCTACTGTTTAGCATGACTTAAAGTGGCTTTAATTTTTCTTCTCGAAAACGGAGCGAGAAAATACAAGGAACAAAAAAGGTGCATCTTTTATTGCTTAATCTGAAAAATGTATAAAAAGTTTATAAAAAGTCAATGGCGTACTTTTTTTCTTAATATTGGCTTTAGTGCCCACTGAGATGCCACTGGGCCCTATTGTCTTAATCTAGATAGAGCTTTACAAGTGCCTTATTACATTAAATAACTGTGTCGAATTTTATCCAAATCGGTAAAAAGGCTTTTAGGATATTTAAAAATACCGATTTTTTTTAACTTTTACGCCCTGTATCACAGAAATGGAGGAAGTCTGGACATAAGTTTATAGGAACTTTGTTTCATAAAAAGACATAAGAAATTTCCCTTTTAAGTTTCGTACCGTAGTTAGGAAACATCCTGTATAATGTGAAAGGTAAATGTATATATATTTTGTTGGTTTTGCTGAAGTAATTGACTAACCCATTATTGGGAAAAAATATTTTTGATTATTAGTTAAATCAAAAATTCATATAATAAATTTATCAATTTGTCAACTAATTAAAAACCCATTGGTGGATTAATCAGTTAAGTGACTTAAAAATTAATTGATCAATAAATCCTAAAATAGATCAATATGTTAATAAGCAAATTGATTATACAATTTTATAAATTAATAAAAATTCAATTTAATGGATTATTAGTTAATTAACTTGAAAAAGAGTTCTAAACAAATATTTGGTTTTTAATTATTACCTAATTAATTTAATAATTTAAACGCTTCTATTGGGTACTTATAACGACATATTACTAAATATGGTAAGCACCCAAAATCATTTTCTTCATATAGAAATAAGGATTTACCCATGTGTTTAATATACAGGCTGTCCAGTAACTGACGACAAACTTAAAAAGATGGTTTTCTAATAAAAAATAATAAACAAACTTCGTATGAAAATAGGTCCTAAACCTACTTACTACAACTGTTTTAATGTTCGTAAAAATAATCGTACATGATAATATCATTTATACCAATTTAGGATAAATTGCTGCTCAGTTTAACTGCAACTAGGATTTTTGGTAAATTTTAAATCTTTAATACTCTTTAATAAAATGCAATAACAAAATGCGGTTGTTGTCCTTTTGTAGGAAAACTTTTTAAAACAAATGTTTTGTATACTTTTATGCGATAAACTTCAATGATGCGTGGACATACAAATCCATGATCTAAGGATATGGTTTTATGGTCAGTTTAGTTTTTTTTCTAAAAAATAGGACCGATGCAAAAACAACGAAAATTATGTTTTTCTCCACAGATCGCTGCACTGTGTGACGTTTAGAACATATATGTATTTATAAGTTGGGTTAAGGTTATTAAAAGTTTTTTTTAAATAATTTAATAAATAATCACCCCCTTTAAGAACTGAAACTGTAACTGTAAACAACCTATAATACGGTTCCTTTATCAAATAGCTAAATTAAGAAAAAATTGACAAATAGAAAAATATGCCTCTAAAAATAAAAGGGTGCAAAAATATAAGAACCTTAAATAGTGACCTTGAAACGTGTTACACCATGTATCAATAACAGTAGATATAATTTTTATAGGAAATTTTAAAAACACTTAACCTACACAACTTTTTGTAAATAAACCCACTGTTTATGGTAATATGAATGCATACATACGTACAAGTTTTCTAATACCACACAGTATACTTAGCAATTTTAATGAAAATTAATGAACGTATGTGCATAAAACTATTTGTAAAGTGCTAAAGACATGGAAACGCTTTCTTACTTCATCACAATTATGACAATTTAATTTAAATATTTTATTAAATTATTTTAAAGCAGGACCGGACGTACAAAATTTTTAACTTTAGTACCGATTTAAATTATTTTGCAATAAAATACTGATATAATATAATTTATAATAATTGTCATAGAACCTTTAAATTTCAAATATACCCTCCCAAATATTTTAGGCAATCTATTGCTGAAAAAATTGTTACATGTATTTAATAAAAACACGAGACCGGTGGGCGGTCAAGCAAGTTTTTTCCTAATTGAGAGGTGTCATTCCAAAATGCTTACAGTTTACCAGGCGCGGCTGGTGAGTTTTTTTTAGGTAGGTCAAATTCTTTGAGTAAGTATTAATTCCTCGTTATACAAAATTATTAATGTAATATTTTTACTTCTGTCGAGCAAAAGTGTACCTATACAAATAATTGCCAAAACTATAAAATACTAAATATATATTTTTTTATTATACAAATGCAAACAGTTTTAATGGTATGATTTTATTTTATTCTTATTTTTTTGTTATATGTATATAGGCAAAGCTTACATCTTACACATGTGTTTTTATATCAAATTGATCCTTTTATCTTTCTGTTTGGAGAAATGTTTATATGGGTAACACAGCTGCAATGTCTTGTCACTTCTTCTTTTAAATGTTTTAGGTATTAACGCCACTTCTAGTCCATAATGCAATATTAGTATCTGTACTATATAAAATATATGGAAAACAATAAAAACCATTTTTATATTGCACTTGCAAATATAATCTGAACTTTTGTACATACAGTGCCGTATTATCCATTAGGCTGACTAGGCTACAGCCTAGGACGCCATGAAAAAAATAGGCGCCAGACAGGGGAGGAATAGGCGCTAGACAGAGGAGTTCGTCTGTGAATAAGGTGTTTTGAAATAAATGAAATAGCCGCGAAGAGGAGGGAATGACTTTTTTGTTGTTTTTGGTTATCAAATTTCATTTCGGGTGGTAAAGTAAGGTGCCTAAAAAGAAAATAGGCGCAACGGAGGTAAGGACCTTTTTTTTTTTTTTGGCTCTTCTAAATTTGTTTGTCATGCAAAATAGGCGCTCCGGGACTAGGGCGCCTCATACGGCCCTGTGTACATATTGGCTTTAAAGAACCTGTGGACCTCTTTTCCTCCCTCTTTGGTGGTCTCTTTTAGTTTCAGGGCAGGTTTCGGACGTCCAGTTTCTTTCATATCTAATTGTGTTTTAAATGTTAAAGAACCAGTTGCATTGTTGAACCCATTGTTAATATAAAAAGCACGGGCAATATGCGATATTTTCCAATAAGACCCCCAGCGACGGAGAGAGACAGCAGCATTTACTAAGTATTTTGGGTTGCCTGTCCATAACTTGATGAAATGAGCCGGAGGCAAAATGGTTTGTTTAGTTGCCGTTAGGCGGCTACGCTGCCCATAACTAATGAAATTAATGAGCATAGAAAAGGGGAGAGAGAAAAAAATTCTCAAACGCCAACCCATTGAAAAATGTCACACACCTGCAGCTAGTGATATGTTAAGCCACCGATTAGCAATGTTAAATTTTGATGTTATTTTTTTGTAAAACATGATGTTGCTAGGAATTATGGGTTTATATTAAATTATTTGAGAAGAAATAGCCATTAGGCACTTCAAATGTAACAACTAATAACTTTGTGTGTGGTTTAATATTATCAAGTCAATATTTTACCAACTTTACCTAGCTCTAATCTTGCAAATAATTTAGGCCTTGTTTGGCATTAATTTTAATATAGGCATCGGTTTAAAACAACAAAACGGAAAGGTGCATTGTTGGAGAAACTTTATAACTAGGAATATCATATCAGTAAAAATGATGCCATTTAAAACCAAAGTATTTTAAAATTCAACACAAAAAACAGACATTAAAGATAAATAAGAAAAATGAAATAATTGTAAATCAATCTATTAAACTCTTGGATCGTTGGATTCCACAAAACAAGGACGAGATTGTCCATTTAAGTTTTCCTAGGCTCCTATATCTTCATAGTGGTTTTTCTTTAAGAGCTGCATTTATTCTTACAATTTTAATGTTATTAGTAGTAGTTTTTAATTGAGTTAAAATATTTCTATTCTAAACAGATTTAGTGGAAGCTTCTTTTCGAATATCAGAAAGAACCATATTTCTAATATTTTTTCAGGTAAACGATATAAAAATGAAAAACTCATAGGTAAGTAAGTAAGTAACTCCAGAGAGAGAAATAAAACTACATAAATAATGTGGTGTAATAAAATAAACTTTTATTTTTATAACATTTATTGTTTTTTTTTGAAGCTAATCCACCTATGGTATTTCCTTAAACTTTTGGTATAACTGTTTTCTCCATGGCCAATGGTAATTTAATTCTTCTATATTTATTATAAAGCTAATAAAGGCCATTTTCTTTCCTCGGACTTTTATCAACAATTTTTACCTTGTAACTTTTTCTGCAGATTTAAAGTTTATTTTACTTTTGATACATGGATACTTTAATTGGTAATATTTTAGTTTTGGTTCTATGAAAAAATCAGTTTTTTCTTCCCGCTAAAACACTCATGGCTTCTTTTCTTTATCTCTTTAAAAAATATTCTTCTTTTGAATACCCATTAAGAACTTCTTTCGTAGGTGTCAGACATATCTTCAGTTTAATTTTTTTATTAATCCTAAAAAAATATATGTACTGCCGGTAATAACAAACTTATTAGGATTTTTGGCGATAAACGGCGGTTTTCTTTTTAGAATTGAGCAATTTCGCCGGCGGTTGTTTTAGCCAGTGCCAATTATCTAACGGATAAGGTTTTTTTTTATTTCCTACTTACCGTGGTGGTTTGTAAGGGAAAATTGAGGAAATCTAATATTAAGGACGATAAGTGAACAAAAGGTTTTACATTCTAGACATTTTAGTGATAAAAGCAGTGTAGGAGTACAATCGTGTGGCACTATGAGTTTCTCGGTTAGGAGCTGCAAGGACAGGAACTAACTGGCTTATTTCTCAAAGGTCAATACCCACGAAAAACATAGATCTTCCGCAGCCAGGCGATGGGTTCGAGACGAATGCCTTTTCTGCAAGCCAAGGACTATTAGTAAAGCAAACCGCTCTTTTTTTTTAATAAAATAAAAAATGCTAAGAGTTATGAGAACAATATTTTGAGAGATGGTCGGGATGAGGAATTTAAAATAAAATGCTATATTATATTAAAAACTAAATAAGTCGCTAGTAAGTAAAGGTTTATAGCTAATAAGTTATTGAAAATTTCGTTTATGTTTATTAATTTTTTAAACACCATTCAGTTTGCTTTTAATGTATTACGATCATGGTATTTTCTATTATTTTTTCACTTTTAATTTTGTTTTAATCAATATTTACTGCAAAGTTATTTTTATTAATTTGTATATTTCTTAATTTTAAATAAAAATAAATAAATTTGATAAAAGTACAAGTGAAATCCGGGTATTTTTCGACCTTATTTAAAAATTCTATCACATGGGCATTATTCATTTTGTTAGCTCTTCAAAAGTTGTTGCACAAACCTTACACCCTGTGATTTCGCAAAAATGTTTACAGACTAGATATTTAAAAAAAATGTTACACCTTGTATATAAGGTGATCAAAACTTAACTTGGCACTATTGCTAACTTCTTTATTATTAGAGATACAAAGTCAGTTGAAATTACAGTACAGTTGTAGTATTTTCTCCGCTGATTAACGTGCAGCCAAAAAAAATTGAACATCGGGTTTTTAAATAATTGCCAAAAAAGGACGTTTTTAAATTAAACACAAGAAAGGTATACTATTTTTATTATTTTTCAGAAATATGGCCATCCTCAAGAATTTATTAGAAAACTGACATTTTAAAATAAATTCTCCTGTTCCATCATCATTAAATGGATATTTTAAAGGGCTTTCAGAAAATGTCACATTAAGTGTGTCTATTTCTTACAGTTTTGGAAATATGGCCATTCAAATCTAAAAATAGTTATATATGCTCATTTTATCTACTACATTAAACTTATTGCTTATTGCTTAGCGCAAACTATTAAAAATTGGATATATTATATGTGGACTTTTTTAAAGCTCTCATAGATATGTTAAACAAAAACCCAACTTTTAATGGTTTTCTGTTGACAGCACACGTTACTCAGCGAAAAAAATATTACAGCTTCACTAATTTAGCCGACTTCGTATCTCCAATAATAGGAAGTTAGCAATAGTGCTCTACTTAAGATTAATCACCCAGTACAGTACGTTAGTACTTCCGGCTACTGTCCATGTAGCAAGTGTTATACATATCTTGATGCATTGGATAAAAGGCCCTAGATAAAATTGCTGTGTTACTGCTCACTGGTTAGAGCTGATGCCTGCATAGTTGAGGTTGTACCGTGCCTGCATAGCACAGGCAGTAGTGTCAAAGCCTACCTAATGCAGCATTTATCTACCTATCCTGTTAAAATAACTTGGCAGATAAAGGTACAAAGATCAATATACCTTTCGGTCTGGTCGAAGTACATGGAGAGTCTATTTGTTTCCTTTATAAGCTGATGGATTCTCCACCCTTTATGTCACATACGTTAGTACTTGTTCTTCTCAAGTGGATAAATTATCTCTTGCTCGATAACTGACACACCTGCAAATACGACCCTGCCTTAAAGTAATGTTTCTGCTAATCGAACGGACGTTTAGAACGGATATTGAATCAAACTGCCAATGAATGTGTTGATAGTCGCTCCTTAGTTTATAAAATATGGTTTCTGTAAGCCTCGAGGTACGGTAATTTGGTTTTTAAATCAATAAAATCACCGTTTTATGAAGCAATGGGATTCCTAAATATGCCATAGATAATACATGCATCAGGTTCTACATCGAATCTTTAATAACCGGCAGAAATGGTCAATTTTCTTTAAAATTATAACTGAATCAAATATGCGGAATTGCCAACGCAGCAGATAACCACTGATTATTTCCTTTATGGAATTAATATAATATCACTCGAGATTGTATGCCAAAAAAATACGTTTAGGATGATGGCATCCAGCCATCATTAAAGGATTATTGGCAAAAAAGGTATCAAAGACACGAAAAGTGCGGGCAATTAGCCGTTGTTGAACCACGTGTTGTACAGATACGGTGATGGTATCCATCTGTTGCCAGTTATGATGAAAATGCGTTTAGGATAATATGCGTTTACATCATTAAATAAGTATTGCAGAAGTTTTATTAGTTGAATATTCAAGAAATTTAAATAATATGTAGGTACAATAATTGAAAAAAAATATTGAAAAAAGAGGCAAGAAAAGCTTTATCATTAAAAAAAATTGACATAATAAAGGAAATTTTGTTTTTGACAACGATAAACCATAAAACTTAAAGGTAAGGTAATAAGGGTTAAAAAAATAGAGAGTAAATCAAAGAAACTTTACTTTAAAATAGTAAGTATTCAAGGAACACTTGTTTTAATATTCATATCAAAAACATAAGGGAGAATATTTTAAAAGAACAAATGTCAGAACTATTAAATATATATATTTTTGATAACACGTCTTCAAAACTTATTAGACGGGCACCTCTCAACTACCATCATATGACTTTTTTAAGTAACTACAAGAGCTTAAAAAAACGTTTTGAACAAAATGTTAACAGCTCCTAACAGTCTACTTGAATACCTCGCCTTCTCGACCAGCCATCACCAATTAATCACACAAACACACACTAATTAGGTAATGAATGCACTTAAGTATGTCTGTTAAAAACTCTTTTCTTTAACAAAAAAAAAACTTAAAAGGCTAGAAAACCACGGAGAAAACAAAGCAAGAGCAATATTTCTTCATCTGTCAGAATCGTCAAATCTTGTATTTCGGCTAAGCGGGAAAGTTGAATTTGTCACCTCTCGGTCGAAATTAAACCTAGCTAATTTTACCATCATTTTATTTTTATTCGCTCCAAAATACATAATAAACATTTTTGTTTGACCTAATTTTTATTTGCATGATTTGTAACAATAAAATGTTATGAAAAGGTCATTTCCTTTAAATTATGTAAAAAACATAAAATAATGTTGTTTAGCTGCCATTATAAATAAAACAGATCAAAAAAATTGCTCTAATGTTAGTTAAATACCAATGTTAATAATATGGTTTGAAAAGTATGAATATGCGTTGAAGGTTTGCCTTCAAAAATCCAATATTTATTTGCCTGCAACAAAAAGCGCGTGCTTTATTTAATCAGGATTGGTATGCCGCCATTTTGTATGCTTTGCCGTTGCAATTCGCCTGCATGTAAAATTTATTGGCAATTAAGGTGTTTATTTAGGGTTGACTTTTTTAATGCGTATTAGATGTTGGCATAATATTGCCACCAATTGCCAATGCTTTACCATCAATGCCAATATGAAAATATTTCTTTTATCTAAGGAGAATGCAGTAAGACAAAAGTACCTTAACCCAAGGGCTTATCTACGATATTCAAGCTATTTTATAAAAACTAAGAAATAGGACCCACCACCAAGATATGTGGTGAATCAATTTTTTTTTCCATGTTTAAAAAAAATTTTCGTTTGTTTTAAAACCTTTTTGTAATATTTATTTATTTTTAGGTTTAGCTAAATATTTTCTTAATTGTTATCCGCAATATAAGCACTCACTATTGGGCATTGGGTATATACGTCTCATGTACAAAGTATCAACGTGAGTTGGCGTTACCTGAAAAACATTTTTATTATTAATTTTACGAAAAAGAGTTATTCTTTATAAAAAGAAGTTCTGCATGGGCCAACACCTAAAAAGCATTCATCAAATTGCATAAGTCATTTACGAGGTTTGGCCAAAGATGTAATTTTTGCTCAAGAGTATAGTACCTGTATTATATATGTATCCCAAATTGTAACATAGGAAAGATGTTTTTTATGTGTTTCTTCCAGCTCGTAGAAAATATAGCATTCCTAACACGTGACAAGAAAGTGCCTTTCAGCACTAGTTAGGAAATATACTATTTTAAAATATTAATACAGTGTGGTAAAGTAGTTTTTCTCTACTAGGAACTCAACCCTAATTTAAAAACGGTTGAACTTAGGAATTGAACACTATACATACAATATGTTTAAAATTTTACGCAGAATTTAAAAAATAAATAATATACAGGGTGTTCAATTTAAAATAACGAAATTTAGCTTCTGTATTATCGGAAGTAGTAGAACTGTCAAAATATTTTAGTCGTATGTCCTCTACTGACTTTATAATGTTCATAATTTTTTCAAGGCCTTCTTTTAAGAAATTAATCGCAGCAGTTTCTTGTAAAACACCTTGTATAAACCAATATTCATTTATTTTATTAACAATAAAAAATATGGTCGATATTTACATGTCTAAAATAAGTATATTTAATTTTATATTCATTACGATATATTGCATTGTTAATGAACTAATTAAATACCTGTTCTAAAAATCTACTTTAAAATAAATTTACTTAAAATCAGTATATTAAAAATATAATTCATTACAGAAATACGTAATTTTCTAAGAAACAAATCAGTAAGAAGCAAGAAAACATAAAACTCGAACGTCATACCTCACTTACAAAAAAGTAATTACAATGATTAAAACGATTATAAGATGTTTATTAGTAATTTTTTCAATATCCTTTGCAACTACGTGACAAGTAGGCCAGATGGTCTTTGTTATTACAAAATCATCAATTTACACGATTATAACAACCACGTTTTCATCTTATATTCCAACATTAAGTGACTTGTGATATCCTGTATAATGACTAAAAATAATTGAATGGTGATTACAATCTGATCTTCGCCTGTGTACCATTTAAAGAGTTTGACTTTGTATACTTTTTACTGAAGAATTATTATTAATTCACGTATAATACTACTTATATTGCATATAGTTACTTGTAGTGCCTCTGATTACAGTTGTTTAAAAGTCGGGCCTCACATAACCGCAACGAGCCCGTGACCATGCGTTTCTGGTGGAATGTAAGGGAAAAGGTGCAAAAATGTTGTATTTAATTAAACTTCAGTAATATAAGTTCAATAAACCACGCTTCTAAATTAAACCTCATCATAAATTAAATCTTTACAAATAAGGTAACACAGTTTGAAGGTTTGGCCACATATAACCACACCGAGTCCTGCACCGTAGCACGGCCGAGTCTTGGTTTGGAAATGTACGTTGTAATCAATGCACGTAGGCTTAATATCACCGCTTCGTGCCCGACCACATACCCCGCACCCGCATTTGAACGGGTAAACTGAGGCATTGGATTATGTGCATTTCTCAAAATATTAATTTCAAAAGAAAACTTAATAAACAAGAAATAAACTTTAATGTATTTCAAGTTTTACTCATATATTACCAGATGTAACAATAAAATTAATGTTACACTTTTATTGCTAATTAAATTGCTTTTCGTATATCTATTATTTGTTTACAATAACTTACATTTAACCAATACCTTAATTTTTTATACGTAATAAACTGAAATAAAAGGTGCTACCCAGTAAGCTCAAAGCTGGTTCGGGAGAACATCCGCGCTCTCCGATCCACGTATGATTTCTCCGAAACAAAAATTTGTCAACATGTCAAGAGTAAACACCTTAGTTGATAGTTTGGTCAAGGGGGTTGAAATAAATTCATTTAAAATTCAGTGGTTTGTTTTGGAAAACGTTGAACACGCCGATTTTGGTTTTTGGCTGCTGTGTTTTTATAGCAAAGTCATGTATTTACGGTGACCTACAAGTAAACCATAACCATCCACCTTACAACACCCATTTTTATGTACCATGTCTTATACCTAAAGTTAACAGTTATCGAGAAATCCACCTTTAATTTTTAAATAATAATTATAAAGGGGTAAGTTAAAAAAATAATTAAAATTAGGAAGTTGTTTTTTTTAAACGCTTAAACACGTTAATTTTTATTTTTGGCTTCAATTTTTTCGTGTTAAATTATGTATCAGGGTGGCCCAAAAAAGGCGATTACCAACCTATTTTTTTTTTCATTCATGTTCATGAGTAAATTTCTCGATAACTGTTGTCATAGGTAAAGACATAGTACACGAAATATATTTAGAATTCGATAAAGAATTCAAAAATGTAATAAAAAGGGGTGGTCTTTCTAAAAAATAAAGTTGATGGTTACTGCTTACTTGTGAGCCACCCTGTATACATAACTTTGCTATGAAAAACACCGCAGTCATAAACAAAAATTAACGTGCTCCAACGTTTTTCAAAAAAGAAACCATTGAATTCTAAATGAATTTATTCCAACCCGCTCTACCACAATGTCAACTAAGGTGTTGCAAAGTTTTTATTTGATTTTAGTAATTTTTAAATATTTCATTTAATATTGAAAATTCAGTAAACAGACTATAGTGTATAGGAAGCTACCAGCCAAAATGCTTAATCTAAAATATGTTAAAATCAGTTGCTGTAGCTATATTTATGAAGTATACCTTTTTGTGCAAAAAATATGAAAAAATGAAGTTTTATATTAAATTTTTAACAAACCTAAACAACAGGACTGCAGTTGCCTCCTTCCACATTTTACGACAAAACATAAGCATGTTTCAATTTCCCTCTAAAAAACCGTTTGATACTGAATTTTGTGGAATTTTGTCTTATAATAAATAAATTACACCGGTCAATAAAAAAAAAAATGTGTTTCTGTTGTAAATAGCTGGCAAACTCTGATTAACGTTGATAAGTATATTTAATATAAAAGAGCTCATACAAACATAAAAGTACAGTATACAATTGAAAAGAAAAAATATGGGGCCGGCTATTGTTTTTTTTGAAAAAAAACATTTTTTAAATCATCATTTATTTGGCAACAAATTTGACTTCTTGACTTTTCTTAATCTGAGGCACCGCTTTCGCGTCAAAAAAAAAAAAACAAAAAATAGGGCACCAGAGCATTTTGCCTCTAAAAGATTCAGATATACCGTGAAAACGGTTTTTAGTTTTTTCAAAAAATGGTGCATTAAAGAAAGAAGAGTCACGAGGTCAATTAGAGGGAAGAAAATAAATGGAGACTTTTATTTCTTAAAAACCACTATTCTGTATTTTTTGAAAATTCTTTAGTATACATCCCGTTCAGACGTCACCACTGGTAAAAAAGATTCACATTATAAAATGCCTATACTTGGTGCTTAGGTAGGGTGCATTGTCAAATTTCAAGGAAAATATCTCAGACACTTTTTGATTAAGAAAACCACTTTTGTTCTTTTAAAATTTTTTCACCCTATAGAGTAAAAGTTAGGAGGTAATAGGCTTACATATCTTCATACATAAACTTTTTCCCCTAAAATAATTCAAGGAATTAGATCTTAAATTTTAGCCATCAATTTAATAACACCCTGTATGCTAGAAATCATTTACATTTTCCCAAAAACTTGAAAATTGCTCCTAATTTCTACAAAAGTAAACTTTAATAATATTTATAAATTTATATTTTTCCTGGCTTTGAGCTAAAAGAAACTAAAATCTAATATGGAGAAGTCAGACACAAAACTTGTGTTGACCAGTGTTATTTAAAAATAAACAAAATTAAATTAAACCTTTGACAACGATCAGCTTTTCAATTAAGGTAAATTACGGTAGATCGTTGTACTTTAGTCCAAGAATTTTGTGGAAGAATTTTGTACAGACCTTTTAGAGACACCCTGTATAGTTTACTGCATTTTTAGTTGTCCATAAATATGTGTGTATATTAGGAAAACAAAATTAATTCTAATGTTAATAAAAACGTGTCGTCTCGACAGTTGTCATTATATAAACGCTTTCAAATTAATATTATGCAAAAACTGGTTTTCTTTTAATATTTTTCTTAAACAATAGATGAACCACCCTGTGAATTCTTTTGTGGGAAGATAAACAAAAATCTCGAGACCCACTCTTTGCTTTGTCTTCTTGTAGTTTTGTTGGCGGTAGTGGAGGGGCGCGGTCCACGGACAGATGGATTATTATGCGACAGAATGATCCATTACAGACAATGGCGAGAGAATTAAATAATTAAATAAATTGATTGCAAATTACTTTAAATTTAGGTTGGGTGGAAACTTTTACTTTATGTTTTAGGACAACAACCACAAAGATGTTATAAATATCTCTATTTGCTAATTTATCAATACCAGGTGTTTCCAGCAGGTGGCTTACTTCTTTAACTTCTTTATTTTTTAGGATAAAAATGGTTGTTTATTATATAAGGGAAAGAAGTTGTACATATTAGAAAGAGATTGTTTTGTCTTGTAACGCAAAGCGAAGGTAGATAAACCGAAAGCTAAAATATAATAATTTTCCCGTAAAATCCACTGTTTTTCTGTGACGGAAATAAGCGACAATTTAATAGTAAAAACACATAGGGGAAGTCCGGGCAAAGTGAATACCTTAAGATGTTTGAGACTTTATTAAGAAAGGTATAAGAGATAGCAACAAAATAAATACTACAAATCAGTCTTTATTATTTGCGTTTACATATTTTGTACTCATTTAGGTTACAAAGTAAAACAATAAGTAACTAAAAATAAAATTCAAAATCGTGTCATATTATTCACTTTGCCCAGACTCCCAGGTAAAGTGGATATGGTTCCCAGGTAAAGTAAATAACCACCTTCTAATGACAAAAATCTAGAAATTATATTTTGTATAAAACCTAAAACCAGTAAAAACTTAAATTCGCGTTTCAAGGTAATATAATATATCTTGAAAATTAAGAATGTGCAGTTATCACAGATAGGTATAGTCTTCATTGCCTTTCGAAAGCGAAGCATTGCTCATGACACCATGTAAGACATGTACGACGTCGAATCCAATCTTCATGATATCTTCCTTAATATATATTTTACCGCAAGAAATTAGAGGTTGCGGTCGTTTGCGTGTAAAGATCTCTTGCGGTCGTTGCGTGTAAAGACTGAAGTTAGCTACACGACCTAGCGCCTAGTTAGACAACCCGGTCGCGCGAGCGAACTGAAGTTAGCTACAGGACCTAGAGCCCAAGTTAGGCAACCCGGGACGCACCAACTGAAGTTAGCTGCAGTGCCTAGTGCCCTAGTTAGACAACCCGGGACGCACCAAACCTATAAATTAAAAAAGTCTCGCCGGCGCTGGGAGTCGAGACCCATGACACCAGGCCACCTGCGTGAGAATCCAACGCCATATACCACTAGGCTATTGGAAGATCTGAAAATTAAATGGCAAACGGGGATCTAATGAATCTTTATATAGTTTTTAACGTATATTTCGGTTTCTAGTAGATCGATTTTAGTTGTTCTTTTTGCTAATAATTTAATTTTTATAAATCTACAAATATTAATACTAAAATGTTTAATAATAATTATGTTATTTGAGTGTAAATAGGGCCTTAACAGTTTTTAACGTATATCTTGGCTTCTAGTGGTTTGATTTTAGTCATTCTTTTTGTCGTCCACCGGTGAAGCTTATTATCTCAAGATCTCCGACGTCATTAAATATTTAGGAATCTTGCACAACGCGTTATTTTAGGGCGTGGCCAATCTGTAAAACGTCGTCTGTCATCTGTCAAATGTCACCTGTCACCTGTCATATGTCAAAAATCACGTGACTTACAAAATGGCCACCATGCGGGGGATACTTGCGCGGGGTGTAAGCGGGAGCTTAAGCGCAGGTGTAGAGCTTTTCAAGGTCAAAGCATACGTCAACAATAACAAAGATAGCTGCGGTTAGATAATAAACGGTAAAAAAACAGTGGTAACTAAATAAAAAGCAGTGTTTGTAGTAAAGCATTTATTATTATAAAATAAAAAAAATACATACATGGTTGTCATATTTCTAAATAATTCTTAGAATAATACCTTATAAAATAAATAGCAGTGTTTACAGTAAAGCAATTATTTTTAAATTAAAAAATACATTGTTGCCATATTGCTAAATAATTCTTAGAATAATACCTTATAAAATAGGATATTTAATTATAAACTCAACATGTATTTTGGTACGTGTTCGTATTTTATCTCCTAAAAATAAAATATAATCATTTAAATTTAACTTCTGGTGTAACAACTCGCTTGGTTTTCATATGCTGTTGTGTTTATATACGTTTTAACAGGTGTGTCGATATTAACATATTCAATAATTCCACTTGTAATGGGAAACCTGTAGTAATCAAATTTTGTGCCATTTATTAAAAGATGTTTTGACAAACCTTTTCGCAAACCAACATAATATTCATGTAACCATACAAGTTGTTTTCGGGCTTATCCTTTACACCATCTTCTGTTTTAAGCTTTTTTGCTAAATGATACGGATGAGTTAAATTACGTCCGAATTTGTCGAGAGTCATCTTGAAAATGATGTTATATTACTAAATAAACTGTTTTTATTCAATAATATCGGCTTCCTTTAACTCTTCAATAATACTCATAATCTCATTTTGGTGGTTATTATTACCCACTTGCTTGCTAGCCATTAACAATCTTAATCTATCCACAAGCTCATTTGGATCATCCCAGTAAATATAATCAGTTTTATTATTGTTAAATATTTTATGTTGAGTATCAATTGGTAAACCATAGCCTTGAGGATTTTGTGCTCTTGTAATTCGCAACTGTTTATCGCGTTCTTTTTGTTTTCTTATTCGCTCCTCTTTTATACGTTCGAGTAATGGTTTAATTGTTAACATGTACTTGACACCTCTGTTGCCAGCATGCTGTTCGTTTTCATCAAAATTTCTCTTACTAGCATTCGTTAGTAAAACCAATTTTGCAAATGCTCGCTCGTCTAGTGCTGTAAATTTGTTTTTTAACGGATTGGTCTTGAATATAAGTTCATATAGACCAGGAGTTCCAATAAATTTTTCCCCTTTAACATAAATATCTGGGCCGTTAAATTCAAGTCGAGAATCGCCGAAAGTTAGATGATCAGTAGCCATATCATGTTTTAAATAGTTTCGATCGTACTCGTTTTCCGTATCTTTTATAAAACCTTCCACATATTGTCTAGGTAGCGGATCATACTGATCTAGATATTCTCGAAAGGATTCTTCCGGAATACTATCAATCTGAACAGGATTTAATTGTGGGTCGACTCTAAAGTCATCATCAAAGTAACTTTCTTCAGGTTGGTGCTCATAGATAGTTCTGTCTAAATTAGTTTCCTCTGTTTCGCCTTCTTCCATCATTTGATCATCTTCCGACGGCTCATAATCCATATATTCTTCTTTCTTGTTCAGCTATATCATCTTGTTTTTTAACGGGACTGGCAAAGTTAAGAGGAGTTCGTGCTTTCTTTATTACTGTATGAGTAAAATTTTCGCTTTGACGTCTTTTTAAGGACTTTGGTATAAATGGTTGTCTATCAGATTGAGTGTTTTGTATTGATTTGGATATTATTTTTGCCAAAGGTTTATACGTATTTTCCAATATAACAGCATTCTCATAACGACCAGCTTTTATTGAATCATATAATTTTTTTACACTACGCGAATGTTTATCAAGGAGTTGAAGAATGTTTGGATCTTCTTGCAAACTCCGCTTATCTTCTGAGCGCTGATCATCATTCGTGTCGAACTCTAGCTCACCATTCTCACGTTGCTGCTTCATTAAAAGCTTGTATTTTTTCGAATACTATTGGAAGCTTCAATTATTTTACGCCTCGCATCCTTGTCCAACTTGTTCAAATCCATGGTAAAGATATATTTTTAATAATTAGCTTAAGCGATAACAGTCTTTATTTTCAAATACAGCACTGTTTTCTAAAATACAGCACTGTTTTCTAAAATACAGCACTGTTTTTCTAAAATACAGCACTGTTTTTCTAAAATACAGCACTGTTTTCTAAAATACAGCACTGTTTTCTAAAATACAGCACTGTTTTTCTAAAATACAGCACTGTTTTTCTAAAATACAGCACTGTTTTTCTAAAATACAGCACTGTTTTTCTAAAATACGGCACTGTTTTTCTAAAATACGGCACTGTTTTTCTAAAATACGGCACTGTTTTTCTAAATACGGCACTGTTTTCTTAAATACGGTACTGTTTTCTTAAATACGGTATTATTGTTAATAATCTTTATGTAGCTCTAGACACGTGTTGACTCAATGACGGGTGGGAACTAAATGATGGCAGTTATAGTATAGCGTAACATATATAAATATACTTAACATTCTGATTCAATCCTTAGTATTGTCAAAGACTTTGTGCTGTACGGTCATGCAGAAGTTTAAGAAAAATCAATTAAGAAAAAAACTGCTCGTAGAGGCAAGGGGATTCCCTTCGCGACCGCGTTTCAAAAAGCGAGGGAGGCATTGTACGTGGAGAAACCGCAAGATCTTTTCTCTGCTGCTGAAGTAGCTCTGAAAGCATTCAATGGGGTGGAAAAAGAAAAACCTGCAGATGTAGTACCTTTACCTGTAGTCGGCGGATTTCTACCATTTTTAATACCACTTTTTGCCGGCTTAAGCGCCGTAGGAGCACTTAGCGGCGGAATATCAGGGATCGTAAAAGCTGTTAAAGATTCTAAGGCGGCGCAAGAAAGATTAGAAGAAGAAAAGAGACACAACAAAACAATGGAATCTATTGCGATTAGCAAAACTGGTAGCGGTTTATATTTAGGACCATACAAAAACGGTTTGGGACTCTATTTAAAACCCTATAAATACAGATGACTCAAGAAATAAATTTAGTCTTACTTCAACCGTCATGCATACCTTTAGCTTGAGTGGTAATAGTTCCATCTTAGAAGCAACCTATAACCCGCCCATCTACTTGAGAGATGACACTAGTGAATACGAGCTTGGTTTAGTCAGTTTAGAAACGTTTAACGCCATACCCAACATTGATAATAGTAATAACAAATTTTATGTGGGTGATATTACTCTAGAAATCCCGATTGGATCATATGAAATAAGTGCAATAAATGATTATCTACAAGAGGCCATACAGGAAAAAATAAAGCCATCAATAATTTTAATTGTGCCCTAAGCCTAAAGGGTAATGTTAATACGCTCAGAGTGCGAGCTTGAATGTTCTCATACAGTTGACTTTACTAAGACAAATTCTATTTGGAAAATTGTTGGGATTTCATAATATTTTGCTGAAAGCCCAACGTTAAACATGTATCGCAAACACCTAGTAAATATTCTGAAAATTAACGTGATTAAAATCGAGTGTAATAATCGTTACTGGTGCCTATCACAATAATAAGCTTGTTCATACAATACATGAATTTTCGCCATCAGTACCACTTTATTTTCAAACTTTGCTTTTGCTCTTCTTTAATATGTAGGTGTCAACGATTTTAAGATAGACATTTAGCTTCGTCCCTTAATCTTCATTGAAAACGGTACGAATCAAATTTTAGAGTAACGACACCGCTCTTAAATAGTCTGTATAAAGTCGAATAAGCCAACGCATAGTTTTTATCAGTACCCTTCACTGACTCTCAGATTTACATAAATTAATGGGCTTAATAAGTTTTGTTTTGTATTTATTTACCATCTTCAACAAAATTATGTATAATCTGCAACTAAATAATCTCAAACCCGGGCAAAGTGGATATCATATCTACTTTACCCTATTCACTTTGCCCAATACTGCCAGTTTTGATGAAAGGCCAAATCCTGCCAAAACTATTGATTTTGATTTAATGATAAGTATATTATAGGAAGCTACCTTTACATACAATAAAATTACTAATACGCCCAAGAGTGACAAACAAATAATATAGAAAATATCATCAAAGCACTTGCCTTGAAATATTGAAATTATTTATCGAAAAACACAATTTACCGCTGTGCAGACGCTGCGCGATCCGCCTCGCTTCAGTGTTTGCCGCTCATTGAGACATGTTGGCCAAAGTTTCTGTGACCGCTCGGTTGATGTCAAACGAATAGTTTGGGCATAGTGGGGACTATTCGCTTTGCCCGGGGTGTTCACTTTTTACCCGGGGTTTCCCCTATGACAACAATATTATATTAAAGGAAAAGAAATAATTAATGTAACATTTAACATTTAAAACTTGTCGTCTGTTGTATGTAAAAACGACAATTAGACCGGAGAGTACCTAATTGAATCATTCACAGAACCAAACATCTACCTTTACTAACGTATGTATATTCGTGGAAAAAGTACTTTACTTTGAATAAAAGTAATTTTATAAAAAGTTACCTGTCAACAAAGATAAAATGTTAAATTTTTTTCCCCGTAATGAGATTTTTTTGTGCATCCAGCCGCTCTTTAACAAACCCCTTTGGTTGAGCTAAAAACGACTCTTAATTTGTTATCTTAAATGAAGTACTTGGGTATATTTTTACTTATTTGATTAAAAAAATGACATTTCGAGTAGCAATAGCACTTAGTTTGCCTCTTTTAAAATCGAACTTTCAGATATTTTTATATTTTTTTATATTGCCGTAACTATAATATTGAAAATTTAAAACTTTTCCTGCTTTAACCAGCACATCTGCCCATCTCGTTTTGTGTATAATTTTTAATTTTTCATAGTAAATTAAACTAAGAAAAATAACCAGCACTTAATTTAATAACTAACAGTAGCTTAATGATATTTTTAAAACATTCATTTCCCTAAAGAACTATATATGTGTATATAAACTTCTTTCTTTCCACAAATTTATATCAACCGCAATATTACATGTATTTTTTTTTCTGTTAAGTATATTATATAATTTTTAATTTATAAATTGCTTTACATATATTGTTACCAATATAAATTGTAAGTCTACTGTGGCCGAAGGACTTCTGTCGAATCTATTTTCCTTGGCTACGTAATTTACAATTTACCGCATTTACCGCATTATAGGTGTCCTAGAGCGCGTTGGGTTTATTGTTACGCGTCGGCTAAAATAACGTGTAACTTACATTTTAGAAACTTTCCGGGACAGGCAAAAAATCTATACCTACATGTTTTATTTGCGCTTTAAAACCAAAAGAGCCTATTCGATCATAATAGATACAATATTATTTCATACCGTTAGTCATAACTCTTTACACGATTTAAGGTCTGGCCACACATAACCGCAACGAGCCCGCAGCGTACTCTCACCCATGTAGGAGGAGGCGTGGCAATTCTTAATATTAAACTAACAATTTTCCAATAACGTAATAAAAGTTTCCAAAATATTTTTTTTTAGTTTAGGTGCTAACGAGACCGCTGAGTGTTTATACTTCATAAAATAAGGAAGGAATATTTATTGAACTGAAGTGAAATGCTCTATGAGCTGACCTTGCAGGAACTCCTCACATTGGATTATGAGATTTCATAAAAACATAAATACTAGGTTTGTTCCGGCGAGTGCTGTCAAACAGTTTGCAACCGATCGGATTCTGCGGCACGTCAAATTTGTCGTTCCACGCACTGCCATGTTTGTAACATTATACAGTTGCTTGTTGTTCCAGCAGTAATTTTTAAGATTTTGGAAACTGTTTGAAAAGTTTGCAAACTTTTCTTCAAACATGACAAACTGACAAATTTTTAACATAACCTTTCTTGTATTGACGTATAAGCAGTATGTACGCCTTGTTTATTTTTTCGTTCCAGCAGAAAACTGTTGCTAACATTTCTGACTAATGTTTGTAACAATTTCTGCATTTTACGATTGTTGCTAACATGTTTCCAACATTCTGCTGGAACAAACCTGCAATGTGACCCAGGATAGGTGTTACAAGAGGACAAAGGGACCAAAATTTTTTAATTTAAAAACGAAATTTTTGAAACCTGGTCGCATGGTACAAAACTTATAAATACAAAAAAATACTCTAATTAGTATTATACTAAAGAATTGAATTTTATGTCAAAATTTAAAGTTTAAGCATGGTATAAAAGAATGTGTAATGTAATTGTTAATTTTTTACATTACGCATTACAAAACTAAATGGGGCAAGATGGAGCAAAATTTAAAAGAAAATTCCACACCACTATTTTTTGACCAACTCAAATATGTAGTTTGGGTTGGATTACCATGACAACACAAGTATTTATCGGATTTTTTTTCTCCTATCTGGGGTACCAGGAGCGAATTATAGTGAAAAATTTTTGACATAATTATTGAATTTGTTTTTAACGTCATGTCTGTCATGCACATACATAATTAAAGAACATTTTATTTTGTACCAGTTGAAGTATTTCAGACGTAACATATTATAAAACAATGTAAGGTTTTAAGTGCCTAAATGACAATTTTATACAACTACAGATAGAAAAATAATATCGTAGGACTGAAGTAGTAGACATAAGGAAAGAGTGAACGAAACCAAGGTTTGGTTTAAAAAAATTAAAATAAACTATTTTTACCAACTGTAGTAATATAAGTGATACACAATATAAAAGAATAAACAATAACAAGCTCTAGAATTATAAATATTTGCAACTGCAATTGGTAAAATATTTTTTTAATTTTATTTTAAAGTTTTAAAGCTGGGGTCAAAGTTACAAACATTAAATTTAAAAGAATATTATTTAAAACAAACCTGGTGTTAAATTTTCTCACCGAATACCACACGTGCTAAAATTATTCCGGGAAATTTTTTCTTGGCCACGAATATTTTAAGAAAATACTGTTAATGCATAATAAAAAAAAATTGACTAAAATAATTTTTTACCTTTAAATTTTGACATAAAATTTAATTTTCTACACATTTGCTTCTACAATTTTGTCATATTTTTTAGTTAAATTTTTGTATTTATGAGTTTTGGACCATGCGACTAGTTTTTCCAAAAAACGTTTAAAATTTCCAAAATGTTTAGTCCATTTGTTCTCTTGTAATATATATTCTGGAATACACTGTATAAGGGTCAAGGACAAAAAATAGTGGTGCAAGAAAAATTGGATTAGAAAATTTATAAAGCATATTCAGGAGCTTACATAATTTTAAGTAGCGTGGTGGCAGGGTTTCTAAACAGACAGGTCCTAAAAATATTTTGGTATTTCAAATAACAATTTTTTACATAGAAATATTTTAAAGACATATCTTGTTAAATTAAAGATATTGGATTTTCTCAGACCATTGGGCCACCCCAAAATGTTTGTTTGCCAAGGGGCTGGAACTGTCAAAACTGTCTGGCGACTAAGGAAATATCTCTATAGATACCCAAGTTACATAATATAAAATTGAGCTTTTATAAAAGAACAAAAGTTAACTTTTAATTTATTAACCTTTGCATCCGGGTACCTGCCAAGGCCACTATGAGTTAAACTTTCAGCTTTTACAAAATGACGATGGTCTGCCGCTCACGGGATCTTGGACTATAAATGGTTCTTTAAATTATATTTTCCCACGACCACATAGGAAAATAACATAAAACGCACTCCTTCTCATATATCACACGCGTGTTGAAATCTATTTTTCAACACTAGTTTTGAAAAGTACATATGACATATGCTTTCCGTTAAAAAGTAATTTACAGTATATTTTTAACAAACTAAAGTTTTGACTTACCAGTGCTAACACACATTATCGTTTTTTTAAATTATATATATTTTAATTTTATGTTTAAGGGATTATTAGTTTATTTATAGACATTATTTTATAGCAAATGCTTTTAATAATAATAAAATAAACCCATTAAACAATGGAAGTGTCTAAAGCTTCGAATGCCAAAGTAGTGATCTCGATTTGTTAAATTTTAACCTAACCACAAAATGCCAGGAGATTTTTTTCTAAATAAATCATACCTTGTTAGAAAAAGGCTATACTATTTGATAAAATAAAAATAAAATTGCCATTAAATTAGAGTTAAAATTTAATTTAATCCATTTGGGACTGTAAGTTTTGTTTAGTGATAAGGTTTTTGCGCAATTTGAAAAACTTAAAGAAAATACAGTGCATACACTTTTTTAAGGAAACTAAAATAAAAATACTAAATAGGTACATGCTTTTACATACAATTAAAGGTAATTTCTTTATTTGGATTTTATTGCATTGACATTTACGTCTAAGCTTTGGTTAGATTATCTTGTCTGTGTTTAAATTAATGATATAAAAAAACTTACTTAGGATTTTTGGTATATAAATATTTTTTGGTTGTAGAAAAAATATTGTACATGACTCGTGCCAAAAGTGATTTTTACACTAGTGGTATTGTCGAACTCGGCTATCGCCTAGTGCGACAACATTCTCACTCGTGTGAAATGTATCACATTCGACACTTGTTATGTAATATACTATTTCCTTTTGTTAATCTCTGAATCCCCCAATTTTAAACCAAAATTACTAATTTAAAAGGATGCATAAGTTCTTACAGCAAGGCTACTTATAAGGACAACACATGATTTTTTCATTGATCTAGTATAATTTATTAACTAAAAATGGGATAATGTGTTACCCCCACGCATAACTTCAGTATAGAAAGAAGAAAATACATAAAAAGACCATTAAACATATTTTTACCACTTTTAAATCATGACCATTTAACGGTTCATTTGAAATATTTATTTTAAAATGCAAATTACCTTATTCGAGTAGAAACGATGTTTAAAACAAATATTATCTAAACGTGGGCGAAACTAATATCCGTATATATTTTTCGTAACCGCTTTATGGCTATTTCATAAACGTTGTGTAAGCAGTATCTAACTGAGTTTTAAAATTTATGATTTGTACAGTTTTCGTATTATTGTTGTTAGAACTCGAGTCCAAAGAATATTGATATTGTTTATTTTATAACTAATTTTAAAGGAGTGTTTTATACATCTGTTAGGCCTAAGGCAAATAAGTAACGGCCAAAAAAATATGAGATGGCGTGTAACTCACAATAATTTAAAAATCTTTTGTTTAAATTTTAGTTACAAGAAAACCTCTAACCCAGCAAATTTTCTGGAGATTATTCAAAGGTTTTTCCCTATACAAAGCTTTAATCATAATTTTGTTTTTACTATAACGTCATTTGTGTCCATAGGGCTAAACAGGATCAGCTCGCTATACCGCGGGATCAGGAACAAAGCGACCCTAGTTATTGTAGATTGACCATTTTCACGTATCCAATAAAATATCATCGAATAAATGAACCCGCCTAACCGATATTGATTATATCTTTAACGTAGGTGTAATCTATTAGGTGGGTTATAGAGTGTTAATTTAAATACCGAGTAACTAACTAACCAAATTACTTTAAAAATGCTCTTTTGGGATATGCTAACAAGCCACAATTATTTTATTTAAAAAATTGGAATTATGATCATATAAATTCATTACACAATTTATAATGTTATAATGTAACATATTATTTTGATAGTAGAAGTTTTAAAAAATATATTTATACTTTTTCCCATTGCATTTTAATAAAGGCTTGTTTTTAAAAATAATTCTTTTACTCTTATTTTATGTTTTACTTTTTAGCTGCCGCTGGGCAAGTTTTTTAGTCTGTTTAATCAACTCATGATTGTTGCAAGGTCATTTGTCTACCAAAAGTTTGGACGAATTAGAGTAACGGAATATTAACTCTTATTTGTAGTCTCAGCAAGTACTTAATGCCCATTTCGTGGAAATGCATAAAAATTTTTAACGGTTTACCGGAGTTATGTCCACTGTACCTATGTATTTATATAGGTACAGTGGACACAACAGCCAATAATTTTGAAAGAAAAATGTACGCCACTCGCCTTTTATGTAGTTTTTAGATTTTTTTTCCATAAAGCAACTATAAGTATAACTTTTTAGTGTAGTACTTTTTTGTATCTGGCTTCGTATTTAGGATATTTAAAAAACACAGACTTTTAAAAAGATAATTATCGCCCTATATCTCAAAAACGAAGCAACTGCGGATCTGTTTATAGGAACTTTTCTTTATAAAATGACATAACAAACAACCCTTTAAAGTTTTGTTCCGTAGTTAGGAGATACCCTGTATTTTAATTTGGTGAAAAGTATTTTTAAGCCACCCTGTACATCTAACATACAATTATTTTTATGGAAATGTATTTTCTCATCAAACAGGACTTTTTATACAGAGGGAATTTTTTCGTAAAGTTAAAAATTAAAAAGTTTCCCATTTGGTAAGAACTTCTGGAGACACGCTGTATTATCACAGAATATACCATTTAATAAATTCTAAATCGAAACATTTTGTATCTATTTAACATTTTAATTAAATTTACATACATATGGCTTTTAGACTACCATATACAAAAACACAAAAAATACGAGTATCCCATTGAAATCAAATTTATCTAAACAATCACACAAACATAAATTTAAACGAAAGAGAATCGCTCTCCGTTCGTATATGCCAGCTGTTCTGAACATTAGAAATGCATTTTAATTTCGACGTTTCAAAGATCTCGCGTCACAGGGCAGACATAAAACAAAAGACAACGCAGCTTGGGGCAACCCTTTCGCCCTTTAAGTTCAACCCTCCAGTTACACTGCGTTTTTGTATACGGGTTTTTTCTTTTGCATATAACGCTTAGTATTAAAAAACTTCTATAAAAAATTTAACGTACAAATCCTGGGTTGGCGATGTATTAAATTAATCGTGAACAACTGGCGTGAATAATTTTTTTGCTTTTTTTCTGGCTTTTGTGCGTAACTAGATCAGATATATATATTGCGATTATTATAATATGCTTTTTACCATACGGACTTGCGTGAAATATCATTTCTTGGGGCAGATGGTCGGTGTGTTAGATAGAAATAAAACATGATGAATCTGCTTATATGTCAATATCGTCACCTTAGTTGTAAAACCACCTAACTCCAGTTTTAATAAAAGAATCACACTGGAGTTGGGTAGCCACCAACTCTAGCTTTAATAAAAATTTTGATGCCATTTTTAGCCTTACAATTAAGGTGACAATATGTCATTTTAAACTTCTAGAAAATATTGTTATTATGTACAGCCAAAATACCTGTGAGATTTAAAGCTTGTAAGCAGTCGTCAACATTGCCTTAATTACATTTTACATATTGGTGTTACCGCTTTGACTAACTCTTATGCACACTATCAGACTGAAACAACGGACAACCAGGCAAATGTCCGGTGGACCAACACTGGAGCACTCCCGGAGATAAAGCTGGAAAAAATCCAAAATAATGGAAACTATAGGATAAAAAACCTATACATTGTAATAAAATCAGGACTTTCCTTTGTATTGCTAAAGAATCATTATTTTATTATATTTTAATACTTTAGTAGCCAACTTTATAATTGTATTTTGGTTCAGTTTAAAAACATTTTTAAAATTAGGTTAGGTATAGAAAATGTAGAAAAAAGTTTTTAAACAAATTTTGAAGTTACGCTCGTCCGTTGGCAAATTGCAAATAATTTATTTCTGCATAGAAATCGACTTTTTAACTATACTGCTATCTATAATTTTGGTTTAACATTTTTTAATTAATTAACTAATTAATTTAAATATTTGTAGAAAAAAATTCAAACAGTAATTAAAAAAAAGTTACAATAACAGTTATAAAAAAATATATATTTTTAAATGGTTTGTAAAATGTGTTTTTTTTTTTATTTTATTTTAAATTAAAATTTGTTTTTTTCTTTAATTTGCAAAAATGCCTAAATACACTTGTGGACAAAGAAAATTCAGTCATACAAAGTTTTGCTTAAATTCAATCTTAAATACCATTTTGATTTTCTAACCGATTTCAATTATGTTTTCGTCCGCTTGTGGCTTATTTTATCAAGATTAATATTTATTATGGGGATTTAAAAAAGTTTTATGGGATTAGTTGTTACACAAGAAAGAGCCAAATGTTGCATTTGGACCCAAATTTTTGAACACCCTGTGGAATATTTAAACGTTACAATATTTAGTGGTGTATTAATTTTTAAAGCCCTATCTCTTCTTACCATTATTTTTTATTTGTTTTAGATCTACTGTTTTAAAAAAATATACACATTTTTAAAGAAATATATGCAATTTAAATAGTATGTTTGTCGTAGTATACGTTATATTGCAAACATATTGGAAAAACCTAAAATGTTGGACGGTCATATTTTCGAAACCAATAAAAATAAGTATATCGTATTTTTTTAAGGTCTTTTAAAGATCTTTTTGGATATACAATATATTTTATTTTTAAAATCATTCTTTTGTTGTACCCTGTATATTAAAAACTTGCATTTTTATTTATTATTTATTTAAAAAAATAGTAGACTCAAGATAGTCAAATTATAACTTGACACCCAAAAAACAAATTTTATTGTCTTTTTAAAAATAAAAGGGCATTTCTCTGTAAGCTCGTACAAATGCTGCCCCGGTAAATATTTTTAAACATTTATCAAAAAATCCATGTCTTATTTAAAAAAACATTGCATTCGACAAGTTCGCGTGCGGGAAAATATAACTTTCCTCACTTGTTAGGATAATAACTAGGGAAGAGCATTTATGCAAGTTGCGTATTTTGCTTATTTTATGCAAAGAATTCCGTTTTTGCAGGTTTTCCAATATTAAATACATATTTTACACAAAAATATCCACCAAAATCAAAAAATATTTCTGGGGAAGACGGTTAGAACATACTACCGAATCCACTTCCCCCTCAACCAATAATAACAAGATGGGAAACTTGATTGGAAGCAGCACTTTTTGTTGCAAACATTTTAGTGACATAAAGCAGGTAATTACTGAATTGTCTGATAAAAATTGCCAAGCACTTCTTAACTTCTTAATGCAGAAACATTTAATGCAATTAAAGCAATTACACTTGTGTTTAAGATGTTATTTCAAAGTTAAAATCAAGTAAGTTGTCCTTAAGCCTAGTCCAGACCTAAATACATTTGCTCGCAAACATAAAAAATATTTGTATGTATAAAAAGTATATAAAAGCTGTTTAAAATGTGTTTACAAACATTTGTTTAAATTCCGAAATTCCTTTGGTATCACTGATTTGTTTAAATGTTTTTAAACAGCTTTTATACAGTTATTATACAAATGTTTTTATGTTTGCGGGCAAATGTATGTAGGTCTGGACTAGGCTTAAGTAGAACATAAAATTTAATTAATTAATTACAAACATCTGGTAATAGTGTTAGTGATACTATTGTAAAGTGACCACACATCCCGATTTTTGGAGGTTTCTCCCGCGTCCCGCCGATTTGGGAAAATGTCCCGACTTGTGGTGAAAGACAGGTTTCTTCGCTGAGGTGAGGACCTTGACGGATAAATGATAATTCCCCAATGAAAGTGAGGACCTTTTTTTTGCTTAAAAAATTTGGGAAAAAACCAAAAAAATCCATCTTATTGTACTTGTCCCGGTGTCCGTCATTGAAAATGTGGTCACTTTATACTATTGGGAGAAAAATAAGAGAAAAACCCAAAAATGTATTAGAAAAAAATGATGGATATTTCTTTTTATTAAATGTGGCTAAAATTATCTCTGGTGACTTTGTGGAAAATGTTATTGTATACAACTTCACTAGGTAGTTTAAAAAATATGCCCCAATCTCGTCTGTTGATGTAAAACCAAGCTTTTCTATTTGCAAATATATGTACTCAGACCGAAGACATAAATATCTAAGTGGAACTCTCTAATAATTATATTTAATAATATTTATATTTGGTTTATTCTTTCCATGAATACCATATTATTATTATTCTGTTTTTTTTTTTTGTAATATTTTACTTCTTCTAATACATTTAAATTACTTACTTGTTTAGTTTTAGAACAAAAATATTTGCATATATTTATATCTTTTATGCATATCTTGATAAAATTGTTTACATATATATGCGCATATAAACTTACCATTTTTGTGAATATTTGCTTATCTCTAATAATAACTACTGTATTGATTCCGGGGCTCAATTCTGCTAAATTGAACTCATTCGTTCGCTGAACGTATTCGTTCCGGGAGCGTATAACCTTCATCTGTTTTTTAACGAACGAATAACCTTCACTTGTTTTTTAAAACAGGCGGTCATAAAACAGAAATCTGTATTACCATCTGACATCTGACAAAATTCAAAGTCATAACATAACCTAAAATTCCTTTAAAGTGAAATTAAAGTTGAAAAAATCAGTTAACTAAGCTATTAAAAACAAAGTATACACTTTAATTGAAATACAAGAAGCAAATAAATAATTAACATGGTCCTCCGCAGCCAGAATAATCATTCGTAAGCAAAATAGTTCCTAAATCACATAACCTATAACCAAAAAGGTTCGTGAAGCGATCTCCTGCAGCTCCGTCGGCGCAAAAGCGCAAAAGTGCGTGAAAGCGTTAGCCTGAAGCTCATTTGGAGTAAAATGAATATGTCAGTTGTCAAAATATAGATTGAAAAGAAAAACTATGAAAAATTACTTATTGCTTTGGAAAAGTAACTAACAAGTTATTGCATATAACTTTTATACCATCTTCCATTTATACTTTCTAAAAGAAGGCCTTTATTGAGTGTTAGGTACTTGTACCGAATGTTAGATTAGGACAAAGACTGGAAATGGAGATTAGCAAACTACATTAAAATATCACTTAAGGTAAGTAAACTAAAGTAAACTCATATTTAGAAAAAAACATTTATGGTAAATTTCTTTTTAGTTTAAAAAGGTAATATTTTAAAAAATATTTGTCTTATTTATGCAAATTGGGTAATTGTTTCGAAAGTTGGAGCAACCCCCATTTTGACCAAATTTGATATACAGGGGCACAGAACTAATAAAAAAGGGGCTGGTTATTTTCTTAAAGCTGCTTAATTAAATAGTATGTTCTAATTTACTGTTATATTAAGAATTTTGTGCAAAAAGACGGGGAATATAGTGAGAATAGGAATGTTTTTGATATTGGGCAAAATCATAGTTGCTCCCTTTCAAGAGAATTACTATAAATTGTCAGTACATATCGGTAATTATTATTAGTTAAAATAAATAGGTACCCAAAGATAGCAAAACACATTTGTTACTTGCATGATTTTAAACAAAGAGTACCTAAATTATCAAAACCTTTTATTGCTAGTTGTATTCTTTTTTCATTTAATAATAATAATTTTATTTGTAGGACTCTGGAAGACTACGAATATCCCTTAGGACCATGCCAGAAGACAAAATTGCATAATAGTTCAAGAATCATATTAAATGATCGATAATCAAAATAATAATGCCCAACATGACTTACACATAAATTACCAAGCTTCTGTAATTTGTAAAAAATAATAAAAACAATCAATAATATTTTGTTGCCTTTATTTTAATTCTTAGGTTTACAATAAAAAAGTACATTAGAGTAAATAAGTTTTTATAAACACTAAGTTTTTGTCCTGGAATATTTTTGCAGATAAGCTCTTGAAAATACTCCCAGTTTATATAAAATATATTTCCTAAATAATACACCAGCTTAAAAAACCAATTAAATCCAGACACTTTCTAGTGTTTTCCGTATAGTACAAATAATGTTACAATCTGACAGTCACCTAAAAATAAAAAAATACAAATTTCAGGTTTAAATAAGCAAATGTAGGTTTTTCTATAAACATTAATACGAGTTTAATGAGCATTATTTTAACTTTTAGCATTAGCAGGGTTAACTTAGGACATTGTAGAGTATATAAATTATAAAAGAAAGGTTAAAAGCCATTAAGTAAAAGAGAATATTGTTCCTATGAAAAGATCATTGGTTTAGGTTAGGTTTAGTTACGTAAGGGTTTTCGAGCTGTGAACTGGTAAAAGCAAGAAAAGACACGAATACAAAAAGTAAAAGTGAATATCTTTTTAAAGAAACTGGGACGGTATCTCATGGATAATTGAAATAATTTTATGAAAATATTAGTATACTTTTAATGCAAATTTTACTCACAGTTGCTTTTGTTCTTCCATTTAAAAGAGCAATGACATAATACCTTTCCATATTCAAGTGCACTCATTTTAAAATTAACAATAGGCAAGTTATTAATCAGTGTTTAGGCAAAATTTTATGGGGTATTTTTGTAGAACCTTCTTTGTCTGTTATCTAAACATGGTCTTAAGTTTTGATGCATTTTATGGGGTTCCTGGGTTAGTTGCCTTGTCATTAAAGGACTATATGTTTCTTGCAATCTCTGTTAGAAGCTAAAAATATCAAAATTTTTAAAGGGAAACAAATATAAATATAAGACATTTAAACTCACCTTTTTTCTACCTTACTTGATGCCTCATATTTAGACAAAGAAAACTATCACTAGGTAATAAACCAAAGCATTTTCAATACGTTGTTTACAGTGGAAAACATCATTTTCAACAAATTTAATATTTTTCATAAAACGGTAATAAAATTTTCTAACCTATATCTTTGGTGTATTGTGGGTTAGCTACCTACTGACTGATAGCCTAGTTTACACCGCAAAGATCATTGGATTCTTTTAAATGAGTTTTAACTTTAGTAATAAAATCAAAATTGGGTATCAAACTTTACTATTTATGAGTTTGCATAAGATGAAAAGTACGCTTGACTTTGACAAATCTGTCATATTTTAAATTTTAATGCGGTGTTGTGCGCCAATTTGTGAAGGTGGCTATGCACGAACGAAGACTTTTTGTTTTCATAAGAGCCTAGAGGAAATAAAGAAAAAACTAATAAAACACAAACAAAAAGGCGCTTATGAACAGTGGAATAGGGCCCCCGAACCTAAAAACCTTTGATATCCTAAAAAAATATACAACGTGTCTAAGATAAGGAGGGCCAGTATGGGCATTTTGAAAATGGTAATTGATACGAAGTCGGTTAAATGAGAACAAAGTTAAGGTTTTATGTGCCTAATAATATGCCGTTTAGAAAGTTTTAAAATTCCGAGTATATCTGGAGATATCCGAAAAAACCCGAAAAATAGAAATTGGTTTAATTTTTTCCTAGTCTTATTTAAAATCGGATCTAAAAATAAAGTGCACTTTTGCATTGTTATTTTTTCTGCTCTGTCCAATGGTGGTATTTTATTTGAACTGCGACGTTTCGTTTTTGTAGGACCATCATCAACTTTATTTTTCTAAATACGGTCTTGATAATCTTATATGATAATTTAAAAGCCTATTTTAATACACATTCAATGATGTATGACACATTGATGTTTAAGCCTAATACAGACCTGTATTTTAGGAAATTTGATAAAATTAATTACCTCTACATTTTAAATAATTAAATTGCTTTAATAAACAATGCATAACTTAATGAAAACCCTTTGACATTACCAACTCAGATTTTTAAATACGGTCCCGATATTTAAATATTGAAATTTCAAAGCCAATTTTATTTCAAATTTACATTATAGTTAAACCGTAATTTTGCCCTGAATTTTTCAGAATTTGGTAAAATAGTAAGTATTACATTTAAAAGTAATACATCGGTTTAGTAAAAAAGAATATTCTAAAAATACAGATTTACTTATAAAATAAAAAATTTTATGCCGAACTTTTTTTTTTTATAGAGGTCGGTAAAAAAAATCTTCGAAAGACACCTGGCCGAAAAAGTGATCGTATGTGGCCAGGTATACTGGATTTCTAACAGCTAAAAAAATTCCTTTCCTCTTTAGGCTACGCTTCAACCACTGGAAACCGCTTTCGCATTACTTCAGTGGAGAAGCTGATCATTTTCATCTTAGTTCTTAATTCATTTATCTTATTCCTTGCTTTATCGACTTTCCATTTCTTTTGTTTGTTTAATATTTCTTATTATTCCATAGGCGTGTTCCCAGGTGTCCTTGGACGTGCATAGACTTGTCATCATGTTTCTTACATTAAATTCTAAGCCTGTCTGCTCGGTATATGATCTTCTAGCCTCCTCCCATCTAGGACAGATGAATAGGGTATGTGCGGCATCATCGATGTTGTCGCAGTAGTTGCACATCTCCGTTTTAGCCCTTCTTCTATCATAAAGATACTTCCTGAAGCATCCATGCCCTGATAGTGCCTGGGTCAAGTAGTAGTCCACTTCTCCATACGGTTGTTCGTTAAATGTCTGTATTACTGGTATAAGCTTGTAAGTCCAGCGGTCTTTAGTTGAGGATTCCCAGCTAACAATTCTGCCATCTTTCCAACATATTCTGTTTGGCTACATGTGACTCCACTCCTGTGTATTTTTCATGTCTTTCAGTTATCATAAACTCTATAGGTGGTATGCCTGCTATTACGCCCACGGCTTCTGTTGATATAGTGCGGTATGCACTACATATCTTTATAGACATAAGCCTCTGAAGTTCTAGCCAGTTTCTTTGTATGTTTTTTGTTTGTCGTAATTTTGTGCCAAACAGGGGCTACATATAGCATTTGGGAGTGGACTACTCCTGCCATAACTCTTCTTTGGCGCTCTTGGTCCTCCAATATTAGGCATGAGGCATGCCATTGCCGCTACAGTCTTCTCGACTTTATCGCAAGTGCGTTTAATATGATCTGTAAAGGTGCACGCAGTATCAAGCCATACGCCAAGATATTTAATTGCCTTGCTGGGTTTTACTTCTGTGTCTTGAATGTTAAAAACAATAGGTCTGATTTTCCTTTTGGTCGTTAGAAGTACCGCCTCCATTTTTTCTGGAGCGAGGGTTAATTGATTTGGTGTTATCCAATTTAAGACTCGTGATAAGGATATATTTGCTATATCCATAAGAAGTTGCTCACCTTTTGCAACAACGGTCAAGCATCAGCAAAGCCTATTAGGCTACTCCCGCCGGTATATCAATTTTAAATAAATCATCATATAGGATGTTCCATAGTGTTAGTCCGAGAACCGATCCCTGTGGGACACCGCTGTTCACTTCTATGGGTTTACTTTTTCCTTCAGCCTCCACGATGATCTTTCTTTGGAGAAGTACGCTGCTATAATATTTATAATTCGTTTTTCCACTCCTCTTTTGCATAGATTGTCAAGGATGATTTTTTTGATTTTTGGCGCGCTTGTGGCGGCTTCGGTTGTATCGGCGAGCGTCGATCTCCGGAGTTAAGCAGTTGAATGCGCGCCCATAATTTGGATGGGTGCCCGGCGACAGCGGTGTTTTGGGCAACGGCACACGGTGTGCAACAACCATCCAAGTTATGGAATGAATGGTGTGTGAATGAGAAGGAGTAGGGGTCACAATAAGCCTTCAGGCTGCAGTGCACCACCTAGGGGGCGGTCGTCAGACCTGGGTGGGATGACCCCGAAAGGGTGAAAAAAACCCTCTTTTTGGACAACTCCAGCTTAAGTCTAATCAGAATTAATTGCTCATATAGCTTTCCTTCCACATCTATTAGGCAGATCGGTCTATATGATGACGGTCGGTCGAGAAGTTAGTATAGTATTCTTGCTTGTTTCCATTCCTCTGGGAATATTCCACTGCGTGCTAACTGATTGTATATTTTTAGGACGTATTCTGGCTTATTGGTGGCTACTTCCTTTATTATTTCGGCGGGAATACATCCCGGGCCAGGTTTTTCTTGGGTTTAAGTTTTTTACTAGCTATAATTAGTTCTTCAGGTGTAAAATCTAAAAATATCACATTTTTATCACAGATAAAGTTTACCTTTGCACCCCTGCACAGAAAAAAGGTGCTCAATAACTTTTTCGGTCATTTGCATGGACATTTGAGGATTTTGTGGAAAACCGAGAAGCTTAGGATATCAATTTTTCGATTTAAATTTATCAAGACGTCGTTTAGTTCTCTTGCAGCGGATTTAATTTCTATCTTAGTGTTTGTGCTACCCTTAATTTGTTCTTTAAGCTTTACTGTCTTTAGGTTTACATTCTCTAATGCTTTTGGCACTGTATTAAGCTATGGCATTTCCGTGTATATTTCTTCTTTGGTTTGATTCTCTCGTTTTCTTTTTTTTTTAGTGCTGGGCTTGGTGGTTCCTTTTGCAAAATACAATCTTCCAATTCTTCGTAAAGCTTGTAGATGGGGCTTGTCAAGTCCTCATCTTGCCATGAAACATCGTCGCTCACTTCTATTGCTTTTGCCTTATTCTGGTCTGCTTTTGGCGTAAAAATTCTTCGTCCCTACTGTGTACATCATTTGACTACTTGTGTGTTTTATTTTGCGGTGTTCGCGGCAGCGATGAACGTCTAATGGTTGGATTGATTTCTACTTCCGAGTTATAGCTGTTGGTGCTCGTTTCAATCTCTGGTTTTGCTTCTGCTTGCGTTGCATTAGATGCTATTTCTCTTTCTCCTGATTTGGTTTCTTGTTTAGCTCCCTTTTCTGATTTTTTTATTAAATATTTTTCCATGTGTTCCCAACGAGTTGGGCCGAATTGTCAGTCCAGCACGGCAGTGCGCCCTCACCGTGCTAAGGTTTATCTTCCCTCCGGTTACCAGTTCCTTCGGGCATCGCTTGCGACACACTTTAATCCCTGTGCCATGCAGCCCCTCGGCGCGATGGTGTTACACCTTAGGCTTGGGACTTAGCTAGGGTACCTCGGGATTGCGACACCCGTACCTACTCGTCAATTGCGAGCCCCTGAGGGGAGGAACTTGTTTTAGCTTTTATCTACTCAGGTGAATCTGCGAACAAGCAAAACACATTTAATAATAATTTTTACTGTAATTTATCTAAATTATTAGAAAAGCCTTAAAAACAATTATTTAAGTTGGTGATAGATAATTTGTTTTTTCCAAAATTGACGGTATGACGATATAATCATTAATTTTCGCCAAATCATTTAAAATGTTTAGGTTGTTTTGCAATTGCGCATATTTAGGATCTTATCCTATCAATAACTTAATTATTTACTTTTTAAGGCTTTTTTGATATTTTACATTTTTAACAAATAACATTTAAAAGTTATCAAAAATGTTTTGCTTGTTGTTAGACTTACTTAAACAGAAAAAAGCAAAAACAAGTTTCATATAAAAATTGTTACTTTATAAGTGAATCAGTTGATCATTTATTTCTTGTGAATTTTTTAGTTATTATTTTTTAATTAACTTTTTTATTATGTTAAAATGTAGAGCTTACCATTTTTACCAAATTCTGAAAAATACAGGACCGTATTACGAATAAACCAAAATGTGAAATTAAAATAAAATTGGCTTTAAAATAATAAAATATCAGGACCGTATTTTAAAAAATGTAGTTTAGTTACACTAGGGGATTTTCGTTAAGTTCTGCTTGGTTTACTAAAGTAATTTAATTATTTAAAATGTAAAGTTAATTATTTTAATCAACTTTTAAAAATACAGGTTCGTATTAGGAATAAACCCCAATATGTTATACATAATTGAATTTGTATTAAAATAGGCTTTTAAATTTTGAAGTCAGAATATCAGAACCGTATTTAAAAAATAAAGTTTATTATGGTCCTACGAAAACAAAATTCGCAGTTCAAATAAAATACCACCAATAGATAGAGCAGAAAAAGTGGCAATGCAAAAGTGCAATTTATTTTTAAATCCAATACTAAATAAGACAAGAAAAAAATAAAACAAGTTTATAATTTTTCGTTTTTTTTTCCGGATATCTCCGGAAATACTCAGAATTTTAAAACTTTCTAAACGGCATATTATTAGGCACATAAAACCTCAACTTTGTTCTCATTTAAGCGGCTTCGTATCTCTTACCATTTTCAAGATGCCCATACTGGCCCTCCTTATTTTGGACACCTTGTATAATATCGGTTAATTTTTATATAAGTACTCTTAACAACGCAAAATTTGGTGCAATGGCTTTTTAACCCACTATTTTTTTATGTTAATAAAACATAATATTTAACAACGCATACAAAATATATTTATTATGAATTAAAGTACTCTATGTTAACATTAATTGAGATGTATATGCTTTACTTAAACGATATCAGTTAAATCGGGCCAACATTTCAACTTAAAATGCATCGATACTAAACCAAAATAGACATTAATATGCCTTTTGACAGTTGAAGCTCCTTACAAATTGCTCGCACATAATAGATTCATATTTCCAAAACGTTAAATATTGAAATGATAGATAGAATAAATTATGTTATTATGTTACTAAATTATTTATTAGATTGAAAGTTTGTATTTGCATTTTTAGCTTTTTGGAAGAAGACGAATGATAGGAAGAAAAATGATCTTACGTTTTGTTGAATTTCGTTTGTAGGATAGTAGCAAATAAATAACCTTCATAACTTGATTACTGACTTTTTAATGCTATTTGGATAATTCCAATATACAGGATGTACAAAAAGGTAAGGTCATAAATGATATGGATGATAGAGTGAGCCAAAATAATGTTGGTACCTATAATTTTTGTATAATTGTATAATTTAAAAAAAAACTATTTCAATTATAACTTTAAAACTATTACCACAAACTACTGATATTTGGGCAAATGCTTTTTTCATAAATATACCGTTTTTCACTTAGTCGTGATGATACAGGGTAAAACGTTTTTTTTTTTTTTTTGTATGCATTTTTGATACAGGTGACAAATTTGACATTTTGCCTTGACCGTTTGATTCCTTCATTTTTTTCTACCGAAAGAGTATACATTATTTTATTCGATATTTTGGACTGTTTTCACAAAATCGCATTTTTAATCCATACATTCCAGCATCTTGTATGTAATAAAAAATTCATTTTTTTTTCAAAACAAATTTTGTAAAATTATTAAAAATCTTGTAAATAGTAGTATATATGTCTGTATTTAAAATAGAGTTAATGATGATTAACGGTTTAAGTTTTTTGTTTGTTTGTTTAATAAATTTCTAAAACACTTTTTTAGTCAAATTTTGTTAGACATAATTTAATTAGGTGTTTGTTCTTGTTACCTACTTGCTAATAGAAGTTATAACACTAATTTTTAAAATAAAAATGTTTTTTTTTGTAGGGTACAGGAATATGTAATTTAGCAGATTTTTTTTTTGGAAAACTATGCAAGCTACTTAAAAGAATGAACACAAGAAAGTTGTATTTTTAAGTGTTTCATCCAGAAAAAATATAAAAGTAGCAAGAAAGTTAGTGGCGTACATTTTTTTGTCAATAATTTTAGCTAAGTTCCGTCCCACGCCGCCACTGGTCTCATCAATTAAAATTACTTTGGGGCTTAATTAACTTTTTATTTTATACCACAGCTAAATTTTATTAAAATCGAATCAGGCATACACCCTGTATCTTGGAAACAAAGAATTTCCCGATCTATGTTTATACAATAAACTTATTTCGTAAAATGGGCTTAGCAATACGCCGTTACTTTTACTTGCCACCAGTAGAACACACCTTGTATATTGTGGGTTAGGTTTCTAATATATCCAAGGTCATATGGTTACTAAAGCTACAAAAAAAATAAGAAGATATAAAAACATCTTTTTTGAACGGTTTTAACTATTACACCTCAGATATATTTAAATAAGCAACTAACGGTTACAGGTTTTTTAAAATTACTTTTAATTTTTTTTTATTATCCAATATTTAATTTTCTTATTTTATTTTTGCTAAGATTTAATTAAATATTTAATTACGTATTTTATTTGTATTATGTTAACGGAATTTTAATTAGTTTTTAACGTTTATCACCTGTTTTATTAAAAATAGTTATTAAACAGTTTACTTCTTAGAACCTATGATTAGTTTTTACTATGTTTTGTGAAGTAATAACTATAGTTGCCATCTGTACAATGATGGCACGACCTTAATGTCAAAACACACTAACGGCAGAACCTTTTTCTAGTAAAATTTTACTGTTACTGTTTTTAAAATGTAATTTGAAGTAAAACTTTATTTTGATAAATTAAACTTAAAGTCTAAGATTCAACTAAAAAGCGACCTTACCTATTCATTTACCGGATAAAAACCACTGATCTCGATGGATTGCTAATGTTATAACCTGCGCGAAACAAAAGTTACATTTCATGGGCGAAAAACCGGTTTGTACGCAAGCCAGTTGAGGGTAAACGCACCCGGACCCAAACAAACTATTCGCATTATAGCATTATAGGAAATAATGTGTTGACCGCGTCCTGGTTTTCTATTCGAAGTACGGTAGCTAATGAGCGTTACGGTCAGACCGCGGACGAAGGGTACGGGGTGCCGGTGTTTGTATTTTTCCACGGCTTTTAAGTGCGCATGTTCGTCCACCATCTGCGCGCGGTCGTAAAATCCGAAAAATGCTTCTTGCCACTGCGGATCTAAATGTAGGTTATCTATGATAAAAACTGGTTTGTCTAAAAACTTAAGGTAAAATGTATAATTAATTTAAAAAAACACGGTTTTTATTTTTTTTTCTCTTTTTGTATAATTTTAATTTTTTCCTTTTAGTCTACATACAAATTTAGGAACTGAAGTAAGAAAAAAGTATTGTTTTGCAGAGCAAAGATATCTTTAATCTTGGTGGCGTCACACGTTAAGAATAACCCTAACTACCATAAACACATTGTATCGATAGCCAAAACAGATTTAAAAAAACCTGTATTTCTCTTTCAAGTCAAAAAGTATTTTTTCTTTTTTTTTCCTTTTACTTTATACACTTTGTATGTCCAAAATCCGACTTTCTTTAAAATATTGTTTTCATATGTGGGGCATGACGTCCTCCACAAGCCTTAGCATTCTTGATTTAATTTTAAGAAGAGCTGTTTGTCTTCTCAATGATCCTTTTACTTACAGAAGGGCTTTCTTTTTCGCCCATAATTGCGACTTGAACGCAATTTGGTTAAAGCACACTAGGCGCTCAACTCTCGGTATGCTCACTGTTCGATAAAATATTTTTCCTACGACCACTTGTGAAAATAGCAAATTGCACACTGGTTTCATGGATAGAAAATGCATTATATCACACTAGTGTTGCAAAGTACTTTACAGCACTATTGTTGCAAAGTACTTTACAACACTCGTGTGATATAAATTATGATGTAATTCTAAAACTGCTATTGGTTTTGCAAGTGACATATTTATTGTAGTGACAGTAAAAAAATTTTTTACTCACCTTAAATAGTAGAACCCAAATTAGCGAAAATCATCTTATTAATGTTAAGTTACTATACAGTATAAGCTTTCTTCTAATATTAAAAAGAATAATAATAAAATTTCCGAAAAAATAAAACATAAACTTAAATAGATATAACCACAAAAAACAACTTTCACTGACTGCTCGCTCAGTGGCACAGTATTGTCAGGTAAGTAGATCAAATTAAAAATCTCCCTCCTACCTTTGAGCACGCACTTTACAGAGGCAGCCGCAGCCTTGCCGCTTGACCGTGTGACCTAAAAGTCAGAGAAAAACTCCTATAGATCAAATTCCTTTCTCTCTGTCTTGTACTCAAACAACTAGTTAAACCTTTATTTTTTTAAATCCCTTAATTAAACCTGAGACTAATACACACTTTATGAATCCGCACTTTCTTTTATCCATTCATAAATAAAATCAGACCCTTCCGACGTTGCCAAATGCTTTCCATATTTTGTAGTGTATAACTGATGTTTAGTAGTTGTTTTTTCTTACTTTTAGGTCTTTAGGTTATGCATTAAAAATTTTCATATTTTTATATTTTTTCTCAAAATTATAAGGAAAAAATATATTTTTTACTTAATTTTACATGTGATGTTCAGCTTCATTAACTCGTTTTACCAATTTTACCCCACCCAGCACCCTTTTCACTACCCGGTCCCGGAAGTTTGTTTACTGATATTTTTTAAAAACGGAATATTTTGAATATGCGCCACTTATGTTTTATTTAGAAGAGTGTCTAAAATATGTAAGTATCAATCATTTTTAAAAACCCTTAAAATAGCAGAAAACCGTATTAAACTATTACCGTTATTACCTAACCAAACCATACAATTTTTATTGAGGGCCTTTTTCAATTCCAAAATGATAAAAGTTATATAATGCTTCTAGGTAGGTGATTTTTGATGTAAAAATATTGTCAAAACAAATATAATATAGCAGTAAGGAAAAGTACATATCACACTAGTGTTACAAAGTAAAAATCACCCTAGTGTTGCAAAGTTCTCAATCGTTTTTTTATTTTTCTGTAAAGACAAACTTTAATTTTTTTTTGGTGAATAATTTGTGGTCGTAGGAAAAATAGTGTACAGTACTCGTGTGAAAATGACTTTCTTATACTCGTGGGTTTGTCGCACTCGGCTAACGCTTCGTGCTACAATATTCCCACTCGTATGAAATTAGTCATTTTCCACACTTGTAATGTAATATACTATTACATGCTTTTTAAATGAATGACCCTAAATGACATTTAATTAGCATGTTAAAAATTTGCGTTAAAAGATGAGCTTATAAGGAATACTGTAATATTATAATACAGGATAATTGGAAAAGTAAGGATTTTAAATTATCTCTTAAGTTTTCTTAATTTTTAAAAATCGGTTTAAAAGTTCTTAAGGACATTCACCCAGGAACAGGTTGCTTAACCCTATATTCTTACCTTTTATTGTTTAAAATGTCAAAATAAAATTTGATTCATAAACATATCACACAATTGTGCATTGTTTAACGTTTTCTGTTATTTTTGGGTTAGCCGAAAACGACCTTATTTTTAATTATGTTAAATAACACACCCGGTATATTTTTACTAATATAAATAGAAATTGACATTTCAAGTAAAATGAAATTTGCTACTTTTTGACATTTGACCTTTGTGGGCTACCATCTAAGAAGGTGATTTTTCTCGAAAACCACTAAACTGATGGTGAAACCTATAGACTAGTAAAAAATATTACAAAACTTTAAGATGTAAGTATTACTTAACCCCCGTTCTCATTTAAACTTTTTGAAGTTTGTGTTTTGTGAATAATGAAGGTGTATTATGTTCTGAATTAAGTACGTTGTTCAATGGTTTAAAGAATTATAATTATTGCCATTTGAATCATTACCAAAATAGCGTAAATTATATTTTTAAATAAACCATATAATTAAAATAATTTACCCAACTTTAAACTAAAAATATTTTTTAGATTTTATAGCATTTTTACCGCAAAACAGCCGCAAAATTTCAGATAAGCATTTGAAATTACGACATCAGATTTGTGACCTGTTAACTCCTGAAACTACAAAACATACGAAATTACAATAAAACAAAGTCTTGTCTTACGCCAAATCTCACGCTTCCGATCTCAAGTCAGGTAAGGAACTAACGATAAAAGAATATGTTAAATGCAAAGCACTACAACAAATACACCACAAATCTGATGCAGATATTGCAAACACTGAACTATTCTTGCACGATTGCACCAGCTAGTCACGGGAGTTCTTTGTTTCTGGAATTGCAATGCAGGTTTTTAACCTTTAAAATGAGAAATTTTACCTCAATGCGACATTTACTAACTTGTTATTCTTATTTTTATTACCCGGGAATACACTTTTAGATTATATTACAATTTAATTTGTAAATCGAAATTACATTACTCATTATTGCATCATCACTCAACATCACTCAGTCCCTAGTAAAAACAGAAATTCCATATGAATCAATAATTTTATTAGCTAGTATTTTATTAGTTTTAAATAAAACACATCCCTTAAAATTTGTTGCAATTTATTGCTTTTTTAATAGTTCTTAAAGTTACTTAAGGTGACGTGTTTTATAAAGTTGCTCTTGGAGCCAACGCAACCACTGCAACAATAGTATAACGGGTGATGCAGTGCCGGGCGGGACATAGGAAATCCCATGTAACTTTAAATGGCTCCCCTAATTATTTTAGAGAAAATTAAAAATAATTTAATATTAATTAATTATTTATAGCTTAAATATTGTCTTTTAAAATAACTGCACGACCTAAAACAAATCAAAAGGATTATGTTTTGTTTTGACACAAAGCAGATGAGTAAAGGCTAAAGAGATTAGATATACGTGTTCAAAAAATTATAATTACCCCAGTAAATCTTAAAAACAGCTTATAATGTTTTTGATCTTATTAACCGACTAAAAAAAGGAATAGGTTATATGTTCGACACCTATGTTCTTTTTTTTATGTACACCATAGATAAACTACATTTAGATCCGTAGTAGCAAGAAGCATTTTTCGGATTTTTACGACCTCGCGTAGTGGGTGGACGTACATGCTCACTTAAAAGCCGTGGTAACATACAAACACCGGCACCCCGTACCCTTCGTCCGCGGTCTGACCGTAACGCTCATTAGCTACCGTACTTCGAACAAAAAGCAGGACACCGTCAACAAATTCTTTCCTATAATGCGGATAGTTTGTTTGGCGCCGGGTGCGTTTACCCTCAACTGGCTTGCGCACAAACCGGTTTTTCGCCCATGAAATGTAACTTTTGTTTCGCGCAGGTAATAACATTGGCAATCCATCGAGATCAGTGATGTACACCGATAACTTCGTCAATTGTGAACCGCTTTTATTTTTTTTTTTAAAGAGTACACTTCCGCGGTGGTCCCATAAGAAAACCCAATCAGGATCGCAAAAGACAAAGGAACTTGACTCAGAGCTGCCTCTAGTAGATATTTGCTACCTATTCTGGATGTTTAAACAATCAAGGTAGTATATGTAATGTCAAAATATTTTTATTTGTCATTTAGCTAATAGTTCATATGTTCAATTTTTATTTATTGTGTAATGGCGTG